>BQNB010064822.1:0-35162 GCA_026074375.1 Tanacetum coccineum
GAGGTAAGCTAGTCATTATTCATTTACACTTTAACACATACACTCTCTCTCTCTAGAAAATATCTCTCTATGTGTTTCTCTCTCTAAAAACTAGCCATATCCAAGAATCATCATCCGGGCTGTGAAAGTTGATATCATACACATC
The DNA here is from genome assembly GCA_026074375.1 of Tanacetum coccineum. Classification (NCBI taxonomy): domain Eukaryota; kingdom Viridiplantae; phylum Streptophyta; class Magnoliopsida; order Asterales; family Asteraceae; genus Tanacetum; species Tanacetum coccineum. The sequence continues at coordinate 146 of BQNB010064822.1, forward strand.
CTTTCAACATCGACTTGATGCCTGTCCCACTCAATAGTTTTGACGTCATTATTGGAATGGATTTGTTAACAAAGTATCATGGGGTGATCATCTGTGACGAGAAGATTGTACGTGTTCCTTTCGGAAGAGAGATGTTAATTTTTCAAGGCAATAGAAACAAAGGGAAGAATCCCGACTGAATATCATTTCGTGCACTAAAGCACAAGAGTATTTGTCAAAGGGATGTGATGTCTTTTTGGCACACATTACCACGAAGGAAGCCAAAGATAAGTCAAAGGGGAAGCGACTTGAGGACGTGCCGATTGTCAGAGACTTTCCTGAAGACTTGCTGGGTATTCCACCAGCTCAACAAGTAGAGTTCCAAATTGATTTGATACCAGGTGCTACGGGCGCCTTATCGGTTGGCACCATCCGAAATGAAAGAACTGGCAGAACAACTTCAAGAACTATCCGACAAAGGCTTTATAAGACCCAACTCTTCACCCTGGGGAGCCCCGGTCTTGTTTGTCAAGAAGAAAGATAGATCGTTTCGTATGTGCATCGATTATCGTGAACTAAACAAGTTAACGGTGAAGAACCGTTACCCACTTCCTAGAATTGATTACTTGTTTGATCAACTTCAAGGATCGAGTTTCTAATCGAAGATTGACTTACGATCAGGTTACCATCAGTTGAGGGTTCACGAGGAAGATATCCTGAAGACCGCGTTTAGGACACGCTATGGCCATTATGAATTTCAAGTGATGCCTTTTGGTTTGACAAACGCGCCCGCTGTATTTATGGACCTCATGAATCGGGTGTGCAAGCCGTACTTGGATAAATTTGTGATTGTCTTTATCGACAATATACTAATTTATTCAAAGAACAAGGAAGAGCATGAAGAGCACCTCAAGCAAATCTTAGAATTACTTAAGAAAGAGGAATTGTACGCTAAATTCTCTAAGTCTGAATTCTAGATTTCAAAAGTACAATTCCTCGGCCATGTGATAGATAGCAAGGGCATCCATGTAGATCCTGCAAAGATCGAGTCAGTTAAAGATTAGGCATCTCCTAAGAATCCAATAGAGATCCGCCAATTTTTAGGACTCGCCGGTTATTACAGAAGGTTCATTGAAGGTTTCTCCAAGATTGCAAAGTCCATGACTAAACTAACTCAGAAGAATGTAAAGTTCTACTGGGGAGAAAAAGAGGAAACTGCATTTCAATTGATTAAACAAAAGTTGTGTAGCGCACCTATTCTGGCCTTACCTAAGGGATCAAAAAACTTTATTATGTATTGCGACGCTTCGCATAAAGGATTGGGTGCTGTGCTTATGCAAAACGAGAAGGTTATAGCCTATGCCTCTCGACAACTGAAAATTCATGAGAAAAACTACACCACTCATGACCTAGAGCTTGGAGCAGTAATGTTTGCCCTTAAAATGTGGAGACACTACTTATACGGGACAAGGTGTATCGTGTTCACCGACCACAAGATCTTACAACACATCCTTGACTAGAAAGAGTTGAACATGAGACAACGACGATGGTTGGAGCTTCTTAGTGACTACGATTGTTATATCTGCTACCACCCGAGGAAGGCGAACGTGGTTGCTGATGCACTAAGCAAAAAAGAAAGGGTTAAACCTTTAAGGGTCCGAGCCTTAGTCATGACTATTGGCTTGAATCTTCCCAAACAAATCCTAGAAGCCCAAACCGAAGCATTAAAACCTGAAAAGAGAGTCGGGACGGTTGCCTATAAACTGGAGCTACCACAACAATTAAGCCGAGTTCATAACACATTCCACGTGTCAAATCTGAAGAAGTGTTTGTCCGATGAATCACTTGTGATTCCGTTGGAAGAACTACGTGTTGATGACAAACTCCATTTTGTGGAAGAACCAGTAGAAGTCATGGACCGTGAAATCAAACAATTAAAGAGAAGTCGCATTCCCATCATTAAGGTTAGATGGAACTCTAAACGAGGTCCTGAGTTTACCTAGGAACGTGAAGATCAATTCAAAAAGTCTTACCCACATATCTTCACCAAATATGTACCTTCGTCAAGCATTGCGACTTGAGCCTTGGGGACAAGGCTCTTCTAACCGGGGAGGACTATAACAATCCGTATTTTCAGGTCATTTTACGACTTCAATCATTTAAGTATTTATTTTTAGGCTTTTACGCGTTAACTTTTTATTTCAATCGTTAGTAAATTGCGTAAACTAAAAATTGACATTTAACATAAACGGGCATCAATCAAATAAAAATTTACGTCGAATACGTGTTATAAAATTTTTACAAAGATAATTTATAAGTTGTCGTATCTTATTTTCATATTTTACGTAAAACGTTTACGTATACGTTAAAATGCATGCACGCATGCATTATAAATCACCACCACCTTAAGTACATACTAGGACTTGCATAATAAATCAAAAATACAATATTTGAAAGACTCTTTTTGTTTCTCTTGCTTCTTGCCGCCAACACCAACACAAAAGAAGAAAGAATAAGACTCTTGAACTTGTACATGTCCATATTTATGTTTAACCATTTCCTATATTAACATTCTTTTATCCATACCTACCAAATTAGAAGGCCTATTAACTAGGGGTGAGCAGAAAAAACCAAAAAAACCGAAAAAACTGACCGAAACTAAAAACCAATGGTTAGGTTTTTACTAATAGCAACGTACTTTCAGTTTTGTTCCATGTTGGTATGTGAACTTTTTTTTGTTCCACTTAATGTAAGAAACACACCCAACCCCCCCCTTTCAAGTTTTTTTTTCATGTTGTGCTTTAATTTGCACCGTAAAAGTGTTTGGGTTTTATTATTTTTTATTATTATAATAAAATAATTTAGGGTATTTAAAAATATATAAAAACAACCTTGTATATTTTACCGGATTTACATTGAGTCTAACCAATTTATGAGTGCTTTCCATCTTCTAACTCTATCGGGAACAATTTTAGGAAAGAAAAAAAAAAAGTTCAGTACCCCCCCAAAAAAAGAAAATTCTAGAGGAGAAGAAAAAATGTGTTCACGTACAAAATAGTATAAGAACATTAGAAAAAAGAAAAAAAAAATAAAGGTTCACGTACCCCCAAAAAACGGGGAAATATTTTTATAGTAGAAAAAAAAAATTTTATTTTTGTAGGGAAAAAAGGGAAAAAAAAAAAAAAGTTCACGTTTCCAAAATGGAACCATTAGGGGATAGGGGAAAGTTCTGTTAAGTTGGGTGAAAATAAATTTAAACAACAAAACTTTTTTCTCGGTTGCTGGTTCAAGATTTATGGTGTGAGAAAAATTAACACAAAACTTGAAAGTTTGTTACATAAAGTGGAACAAAAAAAAGTTCACGTACCAACATGGAACAAAACCGAAAGTACGTTGCTATTGTACGGCTAAAACCCTTTTTTGTGTAATAGTTACTATTAGATAGAAAATGAGATTTAAACTTTGCCATGAATACAATTTAAATAAGTCAAATGAGTTAACACATACCATATTCTCTACACTTTACAAACTAGCAAACAAATATCATTTCTTCTTTCTTTGCTTCGGCAGTAGCAACACAAAAAAGAAAAAGCAAAAGTTCAAGTATTATTTTAAATTGCAAGCATACTCAAGAAGGTTTCAAAACGGTTTAGGATTAGTTATCTAACATAGGAAATCCAACACACACTAATAAACTATGTTATCTATTATCCAAGGGTTAAGCACTTTGCTAGTAATCTTGTCAAGCCTCAAATTGTCATAATTTGTCTCCAAGCATGCATGGGATTCGGCTAGAATTAAGGAAGCAAGAAAAGGAAGTCAAGCATGCTATTGTTGTATCTTATCAATCATACACATCTTAACCCTACCCACTTGTTTAATAAAAATGTCATACTTGTTTCCCTAGACACTCCATAACCGGCCCATTTAACCCAAGGACCAAAAACCTTTGATACTTTATGTTAAGAAATTTTTCTAGCTCAAGTTACCTTATATAATCAAGCCCTAAGTGTTGGATACTCACACACTTCATTTTCTTATCAAGGTAAACTAGCAAAACTCACTCTTGTGTCTCTCTTGCTCTTGGGTCAGCCTACACCCACACGAACCACTTATAAACTCACAACGAAAGCAATAACCATTAATCCAAGTCCATTACTAATCTACTCCAAGGTATATTGAAGATAATACAAGGGTTTTCAAGGGTTTTTCAAGCTAGGGTTTGTGTTGGGTTCGAATTTGTTTTTCTTCCATCATTCACGCATCAAAGGTTAACTTAAAACCCTAATCTAGTTATTTTTCATCATTATGCATTATATATTTTGTGTAATGTATATCATCACCTAGAAACATTTTTCAAGTTTATAAAATGTCTAAACCTATGAATATCATCGGAAATATATTTTTAATATAATCATCAAGATGCTAAAAATATATTAGTATGTTAAAAATAAAGATGTACAAGAAATGGATAAATATTATGATTACTTATCAAGTTATGGATATTTACTTAAATATAAAGTTTATGTGATTTATGTAAATGTGTAAAACATTTTACTAGATGTTGTGAGCATGATATGTTAATCATAATGTAGAGGACTTAATTTATGTATAGTATGTCATACTATATAAATTATAGGTCTTGAAATAAAGTGGTTAAGTTAAATTACTCGAAAACTAAGTTTATATAATTATTTATATAAAACTTTAAAAACTATTGTTTTGGGTCGAATCCTAAACTGATGATTTTATATTTTTATAGAATACTACATATTATGAGGTTTACAAATATGTAAAGAACTCGCGAAACCGATAAATAACGAAAGAGATATGAGTTTTACAAGATTAAATACAAAAAGTGTTTTTATAAAAGAAAGTTTATAAAAACAAATGGAATAGTAAACTGATCTGATACTTTTATATTTTTATCTAAAAGTACATATTTTTGGGATTCTAAAAATGTAAGAAACTTGAAAAAACATTGGATATTGACCAAGTTATGAATTTCACTTGATTTACTAATTAAATATACAAAAGTAATTTTACAAAAGTAATATTATAAAAATAACATTTTTCTACAGTAGACACCAGATTGTAAAAGGTTTATAAAAACTTAGAAAATTATTTAGTGAACCCATGGATATAAAGAACGTTAGAAACGGAATTAAAACGAATAAGTTACGTCAAATACGATATTTCAATAATTAATTATATAAAAGTATTTTTATATAATTTATTAAAAACATTAAGAGTTACTGTTCATCAGTAGGGTAATATTTATAAAAGTGATATTTTTATAAGTCAATCTAAATACGAGATCACGGGTATAAGTATCATGCAAAGCGGACTTTAAATAAGTAGTAATTATATACTTTAAATATTAAAGTATATTGTTTTTACAAATATACAAAAGGCTATGTTTTTAAGTATAAAAACACATGAACATTTTTATGAGACATTTATTTCGTTTATGAATAAATGTAACATTTTTACAAACATATTTAGGTGGTGATGTAGCATTATATGATTTAATAATATTAATTATTCAAGTTCAATATATTCATACGACCTACGATATTTAGGTTGCATTCGGGCTATCACGTGACGTGTCACGCATTTGATTCATTACTCATTCATTCACTTAAGGTGAGTTTATAGTCCCTACTTTTATACTTTTTCAACCATTTATCAAATCTCGAGGATGAGATCATGTTTGTTTTACAAAATGGATGCAAGTAAATTTTAAATTCAACTATTACGAGTTTGCCTAAGTAGCTATAACCCACTATGCCCTTCATCATGAACTGTCAGTGTAATTGTTAATTGCATTATGTGAGCGCGAATGTTATGAATAGATCTATTTAGGATTAACATCCTCGTTAAGGCAAGTAGCACTTGCTGGTTTACCGGTTGGCCAGAAACGACGAATGTATACCATTTGAAATCATAGATGTTACGGGTTGAATATCTACATTGGGCACCATCATTCATGTGTATTTGATATACATACACTGTTTAGCTTCAGTGTCCTGAGCTTAGTGCATTTCGTAATACATTTTTGTGATATTGTATTTGTTACTTTATTACAAGGAAATCTTGCTATCCGCTTTATTAAATTTATAAACCTACACCAACATTATTTTTGACGTTTTTAAACATGTTTTCTCAGGTCAAAAAGGTGCAATTCATGGATACAATGATGTTGTCCTTTGAAGTCCTATATATCATAAAAGATTTACCTGCATTACATTTTTGGTTATTGTTATGTTGTGAAATCTTTACTGTCCAATTAAACAAGTTTAAGCCTATGTCTTTTGTAACGAACCATTTATGAAATCCAATGTATCAGTTTTCAAACGACTCTCTTAGTTGTCGTTCTCATATCTTGTGCTATTGATCTATGAAGTAACGCTCCCAGATACATTAATCCACTGCGACCCTATTTGGGGGTGTTACAACATGCATACAGCAAATGTTAGGTCTGGTCTACTGGCTGTGAGATACATAAGGGTGCCCACCATTCCATGATAGTGTGTAGGGTCAATGGCTTTCCCTTGTGTATCTTCATCCAGTTTAGATTTCTCCACCATGGGAGCATCTACGGGTTATTAGGTTCCATACCATATTTTTTTAAAGATTCTAGAGCATATTTAGAATGGTTTATAAAGATGCCTCTAGGTCTTTGTGAAATCTGTAGTCTTAGAAAAAAAATGATATTTTGCCCATCATCGACATCTAAACTTTGAACATGTTTTTTTGAAAATTGGGTCACATAGTTTCAGGTGGTAGTAACGCAAAAAATAATCATCAACATAGATATATACCAGAAAATATCTTTGCCTTGTCTTTCTGATGAATAATGTAGGCTCCACGTTCTTTCGATAGTTCTTCCTAAGAGAGTATAACTTCGATAATAATCGACCAACGCTGATGAGCTTGTTTCAACCATAGAGTAGCCTTCTTAACTGTATAACACCTGATTCAGATGTTCTTGACCACACACCCGTCCGTTGGCGCTGACATAAACTTCTTCGCGCAGATGCCATTCCAAGACTGTCGCTTTAAACATCTATTTGGTAGACGATCATATTCATGTGAGTAGCATAAGCGAGGAAAATTCGAATAGTATCAAGTCTAGCCACTGGAGCAAAAGATTCCTCAAAATCAATTCCCTCTTCTTGACGGTAACCACGAGCAACCAATCAAGCCTTGTTCTTTAGAATACCTCTTAATTCATCAAGTTTCACCTTATAGTTCTATTTTAAAGTAATAACGATCACTTTATCTAGACAAAGAACGAGTTCCCAGACTTCAAGATGTTCAAATTCATTAAGTTCCTCTTGCATTGCTTAAATCCAACATGCTTGAGTTAACGCGTCTTTATAGTTCTTTGGTTCAACTGATGTGAGAAAGGCATCATAGTAACAAAATAAGGCTTGTTCATGGAGTTGGAGTCTTGTGGAAACAGGTCTTTCGAGTTCACCGATGATGTTGTCTAAAGGATGTTCCTTGGTCCATTTGGTAACGTGTTCTGAGTTCCAATTCTCATTGCTCTAAATTGGGACCAACCTTTTGAAATCATGTGCGATGCAAGTGATTATGCAATCGGTGCGGTTCTAGGGCAGAGAATTGAGAAGCATTTTCGACCAATTCATTATGCTAGCAAGACTATGACAGAAGCAGAAACGAATTACACAACAACCGAGAAAGAAATGCTTGTAGTTGTTTATGCTTTCGAGAAGTTTCGATCATATCTAATCATGAACAAACCGGTTGATGCAGCGGGTTCTGGAGCAACTACTTCAGCAATTAGAGCAATAACTTCAGGGGCTGGGTGATCAACACTAGGTGGAGGAGTGAGTAATTCATTAAATAGTGGTTGAAACAAAATATCCTAATCAGTTCTTGAAGGTTTGGTTACCTAGCAGTGTTTGATGGAGGAGGTTTGGCACGAGTCCTGAACTAATTGTTGCAAGAGTCATTTCATGAAGTGCGAGTCCTGAACTGCTGTGTTCAGAATCCATTTGTTGTCAGCTCATCAAAATCTACATGAATTGTTTCAATGATTCGTCTGGTACGTCGGTTGTAAATTCAATAAATGCTTTCTTTTGTGGGTGCTAACAATGAATAATACCAATATCAGCTTTCGGTTGTAACTTTCCTAAGTTCTCGCTATCATTTGTCAGGAATAACAAGTGCACCAAATACATGGAAAAATGATAAGTCGGGAGTTTTGTATCGTAAAAGTCATTTGGAGTTTTGCCATGACAGAAGACGTTTTGATGAACAAGTTTGGGATATCTTGTGGTAGCAACTGCATCTGCCTTGAAGAATAACTGAGCTTTTGCATAAATCAACATTGTGCGGGCAGCTTCAATTAGCATACGATTACGTCTTTCAACGATACCATTTTGCTGTGGAGAGCGAGTAATAGGCGTTTCATGAGAGATGCCAACTTTCTCATAATATTTACGCAAAGTTTGATTAACAAATTCAGTTCCATTATTCGTTCTGGATTCTGTCAAACCATGTACTTTAAGCATGCACTTTGGCATCATCTTGAGAAACTTGATTATGAAATCTGGAGCTTCATCTTTTGACCTTAAGCACTTTACCCATGTAAATCGAGAGTAATCATCAACAATGACGAGGATGTACTTCTTTCCATTAACACTTGCGACACGCATTGGTCCACAAAGATCCATGTGCAAAAGATAGAGTTTTTCTTGGTTGGTGTCTTCAGATTTAGGTTTGTGGGGTTTCTTCTTGCTTTTGCCCATTGCACACGCAGAACACAGATGGTCCTTTTTAAATTTTAGCTTAGGGAGACCTCGAACAAGACCGTGTCTAGCTAAATGGTTGATTGCACCAAAGTTCAGATGAGACAGACGTCGGTGCCATAGCCAGGACTTAGTCTTTGAGGCCTTTGACAAGAGACATATAGGAGAGGACGCCATCATATCTCCAAGAGACAGAGTATACAGATTGTTGCCTCGAGATCCAGTCAATAGATCAACACCTTCTAGATTACGAATGAAGCAGGTGTGTTGACAAAAAGCAACTTCAAGGTTCGAATCACAAAATTGTCCAACGGAGAATAAGTTGTGTCCAAGTCCTTCTACGTAGTAAACCCTTGAAATTGTAACATTCCCAATCTGATAATCACCATATCCCAATATCTTTGCCACGTGATCATTTCCGAATTTGACTGTACCCAAAAATTTATTGACAAAATTGGAGAGCTAAGAGCGATCTTCGGTCATATGCTTAGAGCAGCCGGATTCCAAATACCAAAGAACAATTTGGACGACCTGCATTCATCAAGAGAGGAAGATGGAATATCGGAAACTATGGATCCCTAAGATTTACTAGGTTCCTTTTTGTTAGCAGATAAAGATTTAATATTCTTAGGTTTGTTAACGGGAACATTAGTTTTAGATTTCTTAGGTTTCCTTGAGTAAACCAATGTTACCACAGGCTTAGGTGTATCACTTTCTAGAGCAGTTGGTTTCCTAAGGGGGACATCAGCGGTTGTGGTTATCCTAGTTAAAGGGCAAGCATTTCCTACTACAGTGAAGGTCTGACCAGTAGGTCTCCAAGTGTATCTAATATTTGTAAACACTTTTCCTGTTGGTTTCCAAACTTTTCTCTTTGAACTTTTCTTAACAGATTTAGATTTATTACGAGCATTCACATCATTGATAAAATCAAGAACACACAAATCGTGATTATCAGAAAGCATGCAACCATTACACTTAACACATAGAAGTTCAGAATTCGCATTAAGCTTGGAATGCTGCACATTTGCATTTCCTTTAGGTTCAACAAAGCAATTCTTATTTCTCAAACTAGATTTAACTGTCCTAGGGTGGGCTTCTACTTTATTCTTCGGAGTACTACTTGGTGTTTGTTGAATCTTATCTTTCTTTGTATTGCCTGAAGGCTGTGATCCGCTAGCACTAGTAGACGGTTTTACTCATGTAGAAGACAATATAGGTTTGTTAGAAACTAGGTTTGATGAAGAAGTTGTTTTTGTGTTTGTGTCTCCTGAGGATGTGACGGGCTTAGTGAATCTAACTCTTTTGTCCTTGTTCTTTGGGGTCACAGTCACTAATTTGTCACTTGAATTGTTGATGCTAGGACAGGTTTGACCAACTATTATAAGCAACTCCTGAATTTGTTTGGTATACTTACAAGCAGAGTCTAAGGATTCATTTAGATAATTTTGTAATTTTCCTTGTTCTACTATTTCCCTAAGAATCGCAGCTTCTTCCTGAGTGTGCTTAAGGTAGTCAGAGTGAGTTGACCTATTGTTCAACAATCTAGGGTTTAAGTATTCCACATCGATATTAAGCATTTCTGGATCAATAGTGTGTTTGCTAACAACATTATCAGCTAAACCTTTTTCCTTTCAGTTTCCTTAATTCATCCTTTAGAGCTGTTACGGTCAACCCTTGTTCCTGAATTTTTGCATTTAAATCAAAAAATTTCACAGACTTTTGATTGACTTGATTAATTAACACATCACATTGTTATTTTAATCGAATACGTGTTGGTTTAATCGATTCATAAAGTTGCTTATAAGTCAGTTTCAAATGTTCATTCTCAGCAATAAGGTTTGACACCCTATGATCCAATTCAATATTTATCGTTTCAATCTCTTCTATGTCCTTTTTGATCTTATCCTATTTCGTATTTTCACTTAGAGATGTAATTCTCTCTTTCAACTTCTTTATGACCGTGTCTTTCTCTTGGGACTGAGCTTTCAATTCATTTAATTCAAAATATTAATCAAAACTTGGAGCACTTTGATTTGAAGAAGAATTGTCCCTTTGAAAAATTTCCTGATTAAGTTGAGTATCAACTTCTAAAGAGATGCAATGTTTTTCAAGAGTGGTAAAACTTCTAAATAGTTTATCGTAAATCTCTTTTTCAATGAAATCCTTTTTATTGAGAAGCTTCGTCTCAAGTTTGACACTTTTCACATTCATGCACATTCACAGAAGAATTCACAATAATGTTCATTATATCTTTGTTTATGACTTGTTCCAAGAGTCGTTCGTTTTCGTTCAAAACTTGATTCATTTCAACTTCAAATGTTTTTTACTTTAAATGATGTTGTTCCACAGCTTGTTCCATTTGATGAAAGACATTTTGGACTTCAGAAAGTTCATCAATTAAATATTGATCGGATGTATTAAATAAGTCATTCAGAGCTTTTACAAATGGAATTATTTCATCCCTAAAACAAGTTTTTGTATGTTCAAACTCCTACGAGCCCTCAGTGATGGCTGTGGCTGTGGTTCTTTCTTTGACAACCACGTCAAACTTTACCAAAGTAATGATCTTGTATTGTACTTTTGACAGCTGTACCGGAAAACCAAAAAAATTACTGAAAAGTGTACTGGTTTGACAAAGATCTCAATAAAACAAACAAAGAAAACCTGAAAACACACTCAAATACTATCGCAAATCAATTAATGGCGTCACTTGATATCAATTGTAGAAACAATCAATATAACATACTCATGAATGAGGATAGAGAGGTGGTTTTAGAGATGAGAGAGTGGGGCCTTGGATGAACTTTTAGAGAGAGAAAGAAACATAAAGATAGACCTACTTCGTCATTTTGTGTCCGAGAATTAATAAAAAACCAACACCCTTCATCGCAAGGAGCGGGCCTCCGCTATTTATATATCCCCATATGGCGGAACTCTTTGGTTCGTTCGTGGGCTTTCCATGGGCTTTTTGGTTCACCCAACTTAGATTGTTACTAAAAAAAATTTTCATTTTCCGCCGTTCTAACACTATTACTCAACCTTTTAACTCACCGCGGCTCTGACCTAACTATATAAAGTGACGATATACTTTTGTCCTTTACTAACACAATGGGTTAGAATGTTAATATGGATGGGTTTTTGCCTAGAATACATCGGTTATCGTTTAGATATCTCAAGATGAGCATTGGCATCACCTCGATTTGGGTCTGTTTTCACAAAAACTCAATATATATATCATTTCTATCTGTACTAAACGACTTAATTGTACTATATAAATATACCCGGGATTCTCTGCCAAATAAATGCATAAAATGCATCTCCTCGAATAGAATAAATGTGTGCTTTTATGTTTATGTGAGGAAGGATAAAAAAGGTCAAAAAGAGAAAAACCATGTAATAAACGAAAAGGAACGACCCCTCCTCGCTGACTAAGAGACAAGAAAAAGCTTGGGAAAGAAACAAGCCAAAGATCTTCCCTAGCCGGGAATAACGATAAAATAAGAATAGTAAGACAAAGCCTCAAAAATCAAAAGACAAGACAATTTCGCGTACAAGTTTCAAAGTATCAAGGGTTATTTAAAGTTTTAAAGTTCAAAGGACTTTAATTGCAAAAGTTGAAACGTTGATTTCATAATCGACAGAAACAAGAGCAAAGATACCACAAGGATGCAACCTGGCATTTTCAAAGTGTTTTCGTACCACTACACTGTATCACGGGTTGAAAAGACTTAGCGACCATGTTGCAAATCTCTCAAAGTTTTAAACAGAGAAAAAAAATGGTTTGACTAATACTCACTACACTCTACTCCAACAGCATTTCCCGCTTTTTCTTCAATCCATACCCATTTCCACAATCACTCCTACCCCGCTCACTATTATAAATAATCACACTGTTATAAATCCTTTCACCCCACAGTCTTATCTGTACTCCCCGTCACCGGCATAATACATAATGGTTGCGACACATACACAAATACTCTAAAAGGATAACTATTGATCTATAAAAATGTTCACGATTGAGCCATATTATATGGAAGTTTCAAGAATCTTCACTTCCTCTTTCTTACAATCCCTCACTATATAATAGCAGTTCAGGGCTCATCATTTGCCGCCTGTTGGGTGTTTTTGTTTTATATTTTTTGCTTGTATATTTTTTAATTCTTAAGCACTTTCTTTTAAGCATTTACTTTTTTAGCATTTCATTACTTGTAATATTTTGTTCATTCAGCATTGTACTAAATCCTTTTTGAGAAATTCACAATTCTACGTTTCAGATTGTCATCTTGTCCTTTGGGCTTCAATATTAAAGCTAGATTCCTTGAGATTAAGCTCAATTTGTCGGATTTCATTCACCGCGGCGACTAAGCCGCACACTATTTAGTCTTAAATGGTGTTTTAGACCATTCAATTAACTCGTTTCTATCATTGTACCATCAATTCTCATGTCCATCTTGAGCTTGCATGTCGATAATATTTTTTTAGTTTTGGTAGCTATTAGGAGCTATATCAGCCATTTTACTCTGCTTATTTAGCTTAAAGCTTGACCGCGCTAGAGGAAAGGTGTCATTAGGTCACCTTGACTCTACCTTCTTGGATGTCCGATCCTCCGGTGCTAGCATGATTCCACAATTTCAGGTTTAGTTTCTAAAAATTCTATTTTAGATCATCTTCGTTACGCTTCTGCGCACATTTTTGTTTATTAATTTGATTTTCTTGATTAATTATGTTTCCATTTAGTTTAAGTAGCTTATAGATGTATATTTTGTTCTGTTTGGTTTCGAAAGAGTTAGGTTTCATTTCTCAAATTTCTGTACATAATCAGTAGTGTTTAGCTAGTAGTGTAAGTGCTTATTTTCCTCATAATCAGGTGGCAAGTTATGACGCCTTGAATAGCTTTGGCTTAGCTTTCGTTAATTAACAGTAGTAGATAAAAGGTTTTAGATGTCTTAGCTTTTAAAACAGTTTTAAGCTTACTTTAGGTTTGGACAGTTAGATTAAGGAGTGTTTGGTTTAGGCTGTTTTTGACTTAAAAAGTCAACACATTCCTGTCAAAACCTTTTGCTTAGTTGAGTTAGGTTACATCACTAAGTTTAGAATAGCTTTTAAAAGTTAGTTAGTCAATTTCAAAAGCTTAGAGTTTAAAAACTCATCATTTGCACCAGGGCAGCTTTTAGGTGTATATTGGTTTCAACTTTTAGAGATTTAGAGCTTAATAGTTTTCTATTATACGCAATGTGGCAGTTGCTGTATCTTGTGAGTTTGTTTAGGGTTATAACCACAAGGTTTAGCTTGCATTTTAGGTTTGCAAGTACATCTGCATCACTCTCTTTACTTACAATGCACCGTTGGGAGTCTTGGTCTCTCCCTTTCTGCTTTTGAATTTTCATTTCCACCTGTGGAATGTTGAAATCCTTTTCCTAGGTTGATTCACGGTAGTTAGGTAGCTAACTTCCAAATTTTCAGACTCCTTAAGGTTCAGTAATAAGCAGTTTAGCTTATTGAAAAAAGCATTCTCAGAAATTAGCAAAAAACTAGCACTTTTTTTCGTATCAATTTTCTTGCCTGTATTTAGTTTAAGATAGCTTATTTCTTTCAAATACCTTTAGTGTACATGCTTAGACTCAAATTAGCATCGTTTATTTGCAATTTTCATCAAGTATAGCTAGAAAAAGCTAAAATCTTGTGAAAGCCTTTAAAAAGACTAGTTTTCTTGTGGACAGTTAATTTCAAAGGCTTATTCTTACTCCTGCCTTATTCTTTTGTCAAAAGTTGAAAGTGCTTCATTAATGTTGTAGGATTTAGCTTCTTTGCAACTTTATGTTTAAGTTTTGATGGTAAAGCACTTTCAATCAAGCAAAAAAATAAACGTTCAATACGCGTAGGGTTTGTTTTACGTTCATTTTTAGTTAGATAATGCGTTACCCGTTTTACATAGCAGTGCGCAATTTTCGCAATAATTAGCCCGCATACCACGCTAGTTTCATTTCTGTTCAAATTCTACCATGTCTTTCGTGAAATATAACCTACATTCGGATTTAAATTTTTCACCGTTTTACGTTCTTGTTAAATCTAGCGGTTTATAGTTTTATTGGACAAATTTGGGTTTCAATTAGTTGATAAAATTTGGGGGCTTTTTTTTTTGTGCTTATTTGATTCTGCACCATTTTAGCATTCCTTAGAACCATTTTTCTTGATTTTTCCAGTTAATTTGTATTTCTAGAAAATAAAATAGACTTTTCGAGATTTACTTTTTATTAGAAAACAAATCATAAACAAATTCAGAAAAACAGTTGAAATTTCTTTAATCTCTTTTTGCAATAAAATTTTACTTTTTTAATCTAGTACTTTTGATTAATATAAAGTAAATTTTAGTGATAATTTTTAGAAAAAGTTTTTCTCTTGTCGCATAATCATTAAACTTTAGAAAATATAACAAATTACAAAAAATAGTTAAACACATTTTCTATTCTTTTTCTATAATTCCTCTACTCTTCTTTAATTTGTGATTTTTAGCCTATAAAATTTGTCGTAAAAGTCGTGCTTAATTTTTAAATCTTTAGCTTTGAAAACTCGGTTTTTACGTTTTTAGTGAATTTTATATATTAGTGCTTTTCAGCTGTTCATTTCTTTCGTGCTTTTACAGTTTGTAGCTTATACTAAAAGTTCTAAAATACTTTTACTATACTAAAACTCGAATCCGAATCATTCCTAAATTCTCAATTATCGCTCCTTCGTTGGGACTAGCTACACCCCGAGGAAATGTACTTCCGGATATCTCAAAATTTACAATTGTGTTTTCTTTCTTTAGTGAGATTTTTACCTTATATTTCTTTCATATTACTTGGTTGAGGAAGTTTTTCGTGAAAGAATTCTTACGGGCATGCATTTACTATAAAACGTATATAATTTACTATCAAAAATTTTAGAGCCAGTTGCGAGGGAATTCGTGAAACGATTGTTGATGAATATTCGTTGAAGTAGAGTTTTGAAGATCTTCCTTTGGAAGTTATTTAGTATTTTTGTATAATTCTTAAAAAGTTATTAATTCGATCCTATGAAATTGATTAAACAAAAAAAAAATTAATAACATTTGGATACTAGCTATTCCATACTTAAAACCATTCAATAAACATCAAAAACAAATCCGTGAATACTTGCGACCGGTACGAAGCTCCCTTTAAGTTTACAATCATTTAAAGGTGAGTTTAAGGAAAGTAGATAGCTATCTTAAGTAGTCATTGCGGCTGTTTGCTTTTCCTCAGACCTCACTTCGTGCGTATTTCTTGGAGACTTATCGTGAAGCTTTAAATAAAACGGTTACCACAAAAATATTTTTTATATAACTTTTTCCTTCTTAATAAATACTACAACAAATTTCTCTTTTCCCCCAAAATTAATCTTTCAATCTCAAATTCTTTTTTGTATTACTTCGGAAAAGCCAAAAATATTCTCTTATTCTCTTATTAGTTTTTTTTCATTTTCCTATCCACTCCGTTAATGTTCTTACATTTTATGGTCGCCTAATCGTTCAAAATCAACGTTATGCATATCAAAGAGTGCTCAACTTGCCTGGAGCTGGATACACTACAAGATTGTTGTTCGATAGAATTCTCACAGACCGATTCATTATTCCCGTGCCAGACTCACTTCAGCAGCATTGTGCACACGGTGTGTGAACCCCCGGTCGACATGGTCCTTATTGTCATGGATGCTAATCTGTTATAGTACGAAATTCGAAACAGATCTGTTTGCATACTTGTGTTGATATTGGAGTTTTCCCAAAATTTGCAAGAGACTTCCGAGTCATCCAATGACCTATACCAACGTTGTCTAATGTCCTCGAGACACGCCCCAAGCGTTGTTGATAAGAACACGTCTGTGAATATTTCACCTTGATCTCCACAAATTCGATTCATAATTGTTGTTATGAGTGACGGTGATTCATTAAATGGGATTTTTTTATCAACAATGGCATTTGTGAATTTTGTGGATAAAGGTGCTCCATTTCGGTTACAATTGTCCACAAAAGATCTCCCCGTCATCTTTTCTAAGCTGGAGCGCTGACTACATAGAAATTATGATTGTTCCCACATGATTCACACAACTCTTCACAACAATTTTTTATGTTGTGAAACTGTGGGGGTATTCATGAGTATTAACATTGTCAACGGATGAACCACGGAGCTCTTTTTCATTCTTCATTCTTTCCGGATTCTCGACCAAAATACAACCCACCACCAGTTTTCCGTATGCTTATCAGATCTCTCACTAGTAGTAAGTATGGAAATGCTACATGCTCAAATGGATCTTATAGAAGCTATGCAACCTTCTCCTGATGAAGTATGATCACACTACCTCATATTGAAAAAGAGAATAAGTTACTTGCTTAGGAGGGAGGACATTTTTGAAAATCAAACAAGTTTGTGGCACGAAGAGCAACTCAACCTGAGTATTTGCAAGCAAATTGTTTGCAGTCGTCTTTGAGGATTTTACAAATCTTTAATGAAAATTCAACCATAAGCAAGAAGAAATCTTACAAAATCAGAAAGATCAAGAAGAGAAGAATATCTGTGGAACTGCTTGTGAGGACGGACGACTTCAAAAAGCTAATCATAAGCTTTAAATGAATTCGTCAATCTCCTCAAGAAATGTGATTACCAAAATTTGGAGTTCACTCAAGAGCAGTGTTTTGAGAATAGATGAAAGAATGGATGAATGATTTAGGAATGTGAGATATCGAATGGAAGAGATCGTTATTGATTATAGAAGAATATGTGAAGATAAGATTTATGAGATAAGGTTATAATTCTAATAGCCTAAAGCATGAATTAGGAAAATCATACAAGAAGAGAGAGCCTCTAGAAAGTTCTGAAGCTAGAGCTGAATTCAAAGTTATTGTTGACGGATGATGACGATAATTTGGGATTTTATCGCGGATCATCCCTAATACGATACACATACGTTTCGCAAAACAACGTAGCAGCCTAAGGAACTCCCACTATAAAGGGAGACGGGCATATTCTACATTACTCCGGACGGGAGAGATTAGTGCTTGAGAACCTTGTTTCAAACCAAGTGAGTCCGATGACTTTAGTTTTGGGGGGAGTGTAATTTGTTCGACATCGATGATTTCCTATTCGAGAAGTCCCGAGTAGAATAGACTTGCTCATCTTGCTACGATTTCGCCCGGGAAAATCGCTTGAAGCTTGTTGTTTCGATGACGATGACAATTTTGATGTCCGTACCTTTTATGATTGTAGCCGTTGATTTGGAGTCAGGAGGGAGCGATTGATTCTGAATTTCTAAGATCGTGACATTCTTTCGGGAGATATTAGTCGAAAGTTATCTTCTAATTTGAAAGATTACTCTTTTAGTCTTCTCCTCATATTCGATTTCTCCTCATACTTCTTCGCTACCTTCTATACTATCCCCGATGTGGATCTGTGATTTGCCTTTAGGAGGAGGGGATGTGAACTGTTTATTTCGGATGACCGATACTACAGCGACAGCGTTCTCATGAGGGTGACATGTTCAGGGGGAAGACACTACTCGTCTATTGATGATCTTACCCTTGATGATTGATGATTTTTCCGAGTAAGTAGTCATTAACTTTGTTGATGATGAGCCCGTGATGGTTGAAGATAATGTTTTGTGACGAGATTAAACACTAAGTGAAACTTTCTTACCCGGGCTCTATAGGTGTGATTTGTTGTCTTAGATTGAAGAGGTACTAGATAACACTTCAACATTCTATTGATCATTTTTACCATTTTGACACTATCACGAGGTTTTACCGTATCTTACTCAACGAGGAGTGAAGATATAAATTTAATCCGGGTATTTTGTTAATGGTGCTTTTTAAGGACAAGAGCTCAATGAGGTTAAGCTCCATCAAAAGCTTTTTTGATCTTGGATATTTTGAACCATCACCCACCCTTAATGACTTTCTTGTTACCAAGCATTTTAGGGTTCACATTTTCTTATTGAAACTATTGTCTAAAAAGTTTATGAACCGGAAATCAAAAATGCTACGTATATTTTCATACTCTTGTTTGGGGAGGTTTCCTTCCTCTGTAGAATTTTCTTCTCCATTCGCTATTATCCACCATTAAAATACTTGTTTGGGGAATGAGTTCAGCGAAGGGGAACTACTAATATGATACAAGCGTTCGTGGCGAGGCACCTATGCTATATCCTTTTATTTTTTTTCATTTCTTTTTATTTTCTTTGTTCCCCAAAGGAACAAATTAAATTCTTGGGGGCGAGTATAGCTTGTTACTCGGTTTACATATACAAGCCGTTTTAGAGTTGTTTTTGAGCTAACGATGTAAAAGAAGAGAGGAAAGCTTGGCTTTTTCATCTCTTGTTGGTTGTTGTGATTTGTGTCTAGGTTTTCCGGATTTGAAGAGTCATGGTTCATAATTGTGGAAGGACAAAGCAATTCCCACAATTTTCCCATGTGGTTCTAATTATTCTCTTCATAAGTGGGAAAGGAAATCTTATCCTTGTTTTATCAAATAACATCTATTCTTTTGGCTTATTTTTGTATGACATTAGAATTTTGTTAAAGAGATTCCTTTTGACCCTTATTTTTATACTTTGAGGACAAAGTTTCAATTTTAGTTTGGGGAGGATATCTTACGATATTGACTTGCACTTCACGCACAACTTGTTGAAATCTTTTTGAATTTCACATTTTGTGAAAAATTCATGAGAAATTGTTTAAATTTTCTTGCTTACCAAGACAATAGCTCCAAAGTAGCTCCTAGTTTGAGAAAAACACATTTTTGGCTCAGTAGGTTGGTGAGAAACGTGGACGTTTATTTTGACTTGATCGGGGAAAATGCCCTAGCTAGGTCTCTTCTTATTACCTACTTTTGTGGGGCCAAGCTTTCACATATCCTAGTGCTTTGGATTTTTTAAATGTGAAGAAATTCGAAAATGTATGTAGATGTATAATTAACGTGTATTTGCCATTAAGCATGGTTTATTTGGAAACCTAAGCTTTTATATGAATAAGTTTGTTGGTCTTTTTACTCCACAAGCTCTTAACAAAACTATACTTACGTGCATATTTTTAATTTAGAATGATCAACCAATGTATTTTAGAAATAAGTCTTACATTTTGATAAAGAATTCACATTTTATTATCCGTAAGTAGATCTTTGGGCTTCAAAATTTATAAGTTGATTTTCTTAAAGTGAAATTTTTCATTCATCAAAAATATAAATTATAAAAAGAATGCCAATGAAGCATTTTAATGCAAAAGGCAATTATTTTTGTGCAATCGAGCATTCTCACAAAAATAGAATATCATAAATGCTATATGTGGTCTTAATCGTTGGCGTATCCATGTTGAGAGAAATGGGACTCGGGTTGAGTCGTCGCAACTAATGGATTTAAAATATGTCGTAGGAATCATCTGGTTCAGTACCGGCCATTCATAACTAGGGAGCGCGGCCTCAGCGTGCTTGCTTGGAAACTAAGGGGACTTTTGGACTTTAGGCCTTTGTAAGTAAAGTGTTGTCAGCTTAACACTACGTAGCAGCGGAAGTGGTGGGTTCGAACTAGCGAACACCGGTTGTTGTTGCGACTTCATATTTGGGAGAAAGGCCTATGTAGGGGGGTTCGAACTAAGCAACAAATTCCTTTTGCAATGAAAAAAAAATAATTATGCATATGAAATATAAAGAATGGGTTAAAAAATCTGCATTTTATCAAATCATTTATAAGTTTGTCTCCTAACTCTTTAGGCTTTGAGTTGAGATTTATTCTTGTTATTAAAATTTGAGCTCACAAGGGCCTTAATTGTAAAGCTTAGATTGAATTTCAACTTTCGATGATAATTGTTATTGGTTGAGTTAAAAAGAGTGACACACTTCTTAATCATTAATATATTCCTGGGAGTGAAAAGTTCACAAGTGTTATAAGTATACAGAGTTAATCATTTGGATTTATATTGACATTCGATATTGTTTAATAGCTTTGTTTAGTCTAGTGAAAAGTACAAAGGATGGCGAATTTTCTCTTTTGTGACTCTCATTAGAGGACTCGTAGCTATTTCAATGATCCTAAAAGTTGCAAAGTTGCAATGATTGCCATTTAATGTGTTTTCAAGAGATTATTGTTGAGAAAAGCTAAGTTGATTTTAAAAGTGCATTCTTAAGGTTTTAACAAGGCATTTTGGAAACGTATTAGTCTTCAAAGTGTACACTTCGATTAACATTGCGTCTGTCGGTACCACTGGCAATCATTTGCTGCAGATTGGGGGAATTTTGATAAATGCTAATTGTATATAATAATACCCGGGATTTTGCTCTATAAAACGAATAAAATGCCAAAAGATTCCGTGCAAAAATGCTCCGTGCTTTTGTGCTTTCATTGTGCTAGTGGACTAGGATATCAAAGGGTCTTCACAGAAGGAAATAAGTCAAAACGCTCATAGGACGGAAAGAGACAAGAAAAAGAGTGAAGAAACAGCCAAAGATCAAAGCCGGATTCAACGATACAGCAAGAAGAAATGACAAAGCTCAAATATCAATAAGCAAGGACACCAATTATGTCTTGTTCTAAGTCCTACAAGGGCTTATTCTGCGCTCTGTTTTAATAGTTCAAATGACTTACATTTGCCAAAAGTTGAAAGTTGATTAATAAAGAAAGAAAAGAGCAAAGAAACACAAGGACTGAACCTGTCATTTTCAAAGTGTTTTTTACACTACACTTTACACGGGTGAAAGACAAGGACCAATGTTGCAAATCTCTCAAAGTTTTTTTACAACAGAAAAAACGCGTTTTCTAACTCCCAACCAACTCCAACAGATTTTTACCCGCCTCTGTTCTTTCCACCAACCCATTCCTTCAACAAACTACCACCGCTTACCCTCTATAAATCTTCTAAAACCTGTTATAAACCTTTAACCACATCAATATTGTCCTCGCTGGCAAAACGTCATTGTGCGAAACTACAAATTCTCAACGGATAACAATTGATCTAAAAATGATCTAACGATTGAGATTAAATAGAATTTTCAAGAATCTCTCAATCCTCATTCTTCAATCCTCTATAAATAGCAGCTTTGGCGCATACCATTTTGAGAGTTGTTGTTTTGTTTTTTAACTAATTTTTCTCCTGATTGTAATTTTTTCATTATTAAGCATTCTTTTAAGCACATCTTTATTCTCTTTAGCTTTCATTACTTGTAATCTTGTTCATTCAGCTTGTACTAAATCATTTTGAGCAATACAATTTAGTTCTTAAGTATCTTTGTCCTTTGTTTTCAATATTAAGTCGATTTTGATCAATAAGCTCTCAATAAGCTCAATTGAGCTTTTTCTGAGCTACGCTCGCAACTTAGTTAAAATCTGCTTGTTTTTTCTAGACATGCAATTAATATTTTATGCAATTTTACCCTCTCACAATCATGTCTCTTGAGTTCATGTGATCAAGTTTTGGAAGCTAAAAGGAGTAATAAGCATTTACAAGCTTATTAAGCTTAAAGCTTGAGGTCTAGAGGCAAGGTGCCATTTAGGATCACCTAGACTCTACTCTTGGATGTCTAGGTGAAGAAGATTCCACAATTTCAGGTTTAGTTTTCTATCATATTAATTTTAGACCACTATTCATAGTTATTACTATTTTGCTTATTCTTTGCCATTTTCATGTTTAATATTCTGTTTTCATTCTTGCTCCCTTTAAGTAGCTTAAAGATGTATTAATTTTGTTTTTTATGTTTGAAAGTAAGTTAGGTTTCATTTACTATACCTATTCTGTCATAATAGTAGTGTAATAAGCCTAGTAGAGTCAAGTGTCTTATTTCCATACCTAATAAGCTAGGCAATTTAGAGCACTTGAATAGCTCTTAGTAAGCTACTAGTTATAACAGTAGTAGTAAAAGGTTTTATATGCTCTTTAGCTTCTTAAAACCGTTTAAGCTTACTTTAGTTTTTGGACAGTTAGATTACAGAGCGTGTTTCCGGTTTAGGCTGTTGTTTTGACTTAAATGGTACACATCCTCCTGTCAAAACCTTTTGCTTAGTTGAGTTAGGTTACATCACTAAGTTTAGAATAGCTTTTAAAAGTTAGTTAGTCAATTTCAAAAGCTTAGAGTTTAAAAACTCATCATTTGCACCAGGGCAGCTTTTAGGTGTATATTGGTTTCAACTTTTAGAGATTTAGAGCTTTAATGTTTTCTATAAAGCAAAGATAGGAGTAGCAGTATCTAATGAGTTTGTTTAGAGGATCATAACCACAAAGTTTAGCTTGCATTTTAGGATTGCCAAGTACATCAGCCAACTTTACTTACAGCAGAATGAGTTTGGTCTATTTCATTTTTGCATTTTTACTGCTTCATGTGGAATGTTGAAAATCTTTTACCTAGGTTGATTCAAGGTAGTTAGGGTAGCTAACTTCCAAAATTTCAGACTTTGTTCAATCAATAAGACTGTTTAGATTATCTGAAAAAGCATTCTCAGAACTTAGCAAAAAACTAGCACTTTTAGCTATCAATTTTTGTTATTTTAGTTTAAGATCTATTAGCTTATTTCTTTTCAAATCCCTTTAGTGTACATCTTAAGCCACAATTAGCATCTTTTAGTTTCAAATTTCATCAAGTAATAAGCTAGGAAAAAGCAAAAATCTAAAAAGCTCTTTAAACACCTACTTACTGTAACAGGTTTGAAATTGCTTATTTTCCAGCTTATCTAGTTGTCAAAAGTGTAAAGTGCCTTTATTAAAGTTGTAGAGGAATAAAAGCTCCCTTAGCTAACTTTCATGTTTTAGTTTTTGCTGACAAAGCACTTTTTCAATAAGCAAAACTAAGTCAATCGACGTCGGGTTTGCTTCCTTTGTCATTTTTTGATATCCGACTAAAGGTTACCGTTTCCTCTTGAGTGTAAATTCGCAACAAATTAGCCCGCCCTAAACATTTAGTTTTCATTTCTTTCAATTTTCTACTGTCTTTCTTAGAAATATAAAATAGACTTTAAATTTTAGTTGTTTAGTTTTGTTAAATTAGGGCTCTTTATAGTTTTATTGTGACAAATTAGGTATTCAACCTCTAGTTGATAAATTTTGGGGCTTTTTGCGCTTATTTGATTTCTGCACACACTTTTAGCATTCCCTTTAGAACATTTTTCTATATTTTTCCTGTTACAATTTGTATTTTTTTTTATTGAAATTAAAATAGACTTTCAGTGATTTACTTTTTCTTAGAAAAAATCATACTTATCAGAAAAACGTTGAATTTTTTAATTCTTTTTGCAAAATTTTCTTTTTAATTCTTAGTTATTTATGAAGCATAAAAGTCAAAATTTTTGTTGATACTTTTTAGAAAAAGTTTTTCTTGTTAAAGACCACTTAAAACTTAGAATTCCTCTATCATTAAAAAATTCAAAATAGTTAAAAAAAATTCAATTCTTTTTTCCTAAAATCCTTTAATTTTAAATTTCCTCCTTGTGAAATAAATTTTTTTTTGTTTTTTTTTAGGTACTTCACTAATTTGTTAAAAGTCGTGCTTATTTTCTAATTTTACATCTCTTTAACTCGCGTTTTTTACGTTTTAGTGATTTAAAATTGTGCTCATTTCATTGTTATTTTCGTGCTTTTAATTTGTTGTATATATAAAAGTTCAAAAAAATCCTTTTCACTTCATGGGCCTTTTGGCCCACTTAGATTACTAAACATTTCATTTACTAACTACGGGCTTTGACTAACTATTATTGGAAGTGACCGATACTTTTCATGTTTCTAACACAATGTGTTAGAATGTTAATATGGACGGGTTTTCTGTAGACTAATCGGTTATTTAGATCTCAAATGATCCTTGGCCTATCGATTTGTGTCTGTTTTCAAACTAAAAAATATATATTTCTATCTCTACATATTGAAAAAAGAAATTGATTACATATCCACCTGGTAGCATAAAATGAATTTATGAATCATCTAGTATTTTTGAAATAACATGGTTGCATAAATTATAAGTATTTGGATAATAAAAGTTACCATTTACAAATACGTATAGACCAAACTTAATGTGTAGTAAGGAGTATTAGGTATTTTAAACAAAGTACATTACTTAATTTTAAAGGTTTTTAAGTTTCAAAATCTTCATACACTTTTTATAACTAGTAGAGATAAAAATATAATGATATTTTTCTTTGCTAACTAGAAATACTTAGATAAAAAAAATAAGAAATAAAGTTTGAAAAATATCAAAAGCATAAGAGAAGTTAAACTATAAGAGGGACATGACTAGTAGACTTATCCCACTTGCTTGAAGATGGAAACTTTCAAGGAAAAAAACTCTATATAAGCAAAGCCCCAACCTATTTTGAAACTTAGTTAAGCTTTAGATGTTATTAAACACATGTATTATGTTTGTGTTCTCATACAGCTTTGTTTAGCTTATAGTTACATTAAATTTATTTGGAGCATTAAAACAATTTTATAATTTTGTAATGAGCTTTCGTGCTCTGAGCTAGAGTTATTAACGAGCCTATCTAGTTTGATCTTTCTATACTAACATGTTGCCTTGAAAGTTAGTTTATTTTAAGGAGTAAAAAAAGTTCAAAATCTTAAAATAGCTTCGAGCTCGAGCTCGAACAATAAAAAAAATATTCGAGTTCGAGCTCGAGCCAAATTAAAAAAGTTTATTCGAGCTCGAGCCGAGTAGTTAATAAACGAGCCTAGCTCGTTTAGGTCAAAACTCGACTCGGCTCGGATCGTTAACACCCCTAGTAAATGGGCTGAAAAGGGTAACGGCCTGGTAGATCTAGATTGGTTTTTTTGGTTGTTTGAATTATAAATGGTCATTTAATTTTTGTTTTTTTATATAGTTTCTTGGCGCCAGGATCAGATTGGGATTCGAGGTTGTGGTATAACTTGACTAATAGTCGGTTCTTTGAGGTTTTCCTGTATCCGGATATGACCTTTTAATCTAATACAAAGAATCTTGTATTTTATATCTTTTGTCACATTTGGTTGTTGGGGTTTTTTAGTCCCTCAGGGAGAAGAGTGAGATAAGTATATATCGCTAAATTAACACATGTCCTCGATTATCCCTTTCATATTTATAAAGTTCCAAGCTTTTCTGATAATGGGATTCTTGCTATTGAAACATTGTTGTGGTTTGGAACCTGTATTTCTTTTGTGTAGTTTATTAGCATTGGTCTATGAAAGTATTCTACACGAGAAGTTTTACAACTTCGCTTGGCAGTGCACCCTAATCGTTGTAGTGTTAGTTTAGGGCAAGACTGGGGTTGTTTATCGTTCACTCGTGGGAATAGGTTGTGAAGGCTTGATCATGGTCTACTGGAATTCTAAAGGCTTGAAGAAGATTATTTTTGTATTTTATATTGTATGGCAAAGCAAGTAAATCATATAAGTGGAGAGAGGGGTTGTTGGGTTTTAGCTTATTTAAACTAATATAATATCTAAATCTAATGGTGATACCTATAAAGATAAAGATTGTTGGTCTATTTAATCAATGTTTTACTCCCTAGATTGCTTATCTAGTGTGTTGCCTTGTCACCCTTGTGATGATCTGGTACTATTTCCTTAAAGCATGAACGAATTTACACAAACCGTCCGTTCTACTTAGTTTTTCCACTTGAGCAACGCACATGCAAGGTAGTATGAAGACTATTACTCTGGCACCTAGGAGTTTACTAAGTGCATTGTAACAATAATTAAAAGTTGATTAAACCATATTAGGAGGAAAGGTTAAGTATGAAGACTGTTACCTGATGGTATCCTTTCTTCACAATACATTTCCTAGACATATCATCAGCAATTATAGACAGAAACGCTGGTTTTCTAAGAACCCAACGTGCAATCCATAACAAGATAGTAACATAACTAAGATCTACATTATAGGTTTTTTTATTCATAAATTAAACTCAATAATAGGTTTAGCTAGCATGTTAAAAGATAAAGCAAGAACATTAGATCATATAACACAAATGAATATTAATCATTGATTAAGTAAACCTTACTTGATTAAAACATGAATTGGAAGAGTATCAATAGGGTTTTTAGGGCCTTAAATCGTTCTCTTACAGCTGCTAAACGAATAGAATTCGTTACCCTTTTTTTTCTTAAGTTACACACTGAAAACCTAATATTTTTGGGTTGGTATAATAAGAAAGTCAAAGCGACGGCGTAGTGTTTTTTAGTCGTGAACGCCGTCATAAAATGAATCTTCTAGATCTGTGTTTGAGTCGGTGCGAGCTGACGCCGTCTTGATAATGTGTGTCGCCTATCACTTGTTGTGTTGTGACTCGTCTAGTTAGCTTTTGACCCGTCTACCAGGCTCTAGTGTGCACAAATCTTCAGAGTCTTGGTGTTGGTACGTTTGTCTTGTCGTTTTTCTCCAAATGTGGCCCAATTTTACGTGTAATTCATCAAATGTATTCCAAATGAGAAATTCTGAAAAGAACGAATTCAAGCACCTATTTTGGGTCATAACACACGTTTCTTAGGGGTTTAAAACGACCCGACAAAAAGAGTATAAAATGGACACCTCATCAAATACCCCTTACACTTGGGATTTGTTTGTCTCAAGCAAATAGATTTTCTATCTCGACAATATCAATATATGAGGGGGTCATTTAACCTAGCTCTTTAACATATTCTACAACACACTTTCTGATCCTCGTAATTAAAGCTCGGAATGTATATACTAAACACATACTCATTTTAGTGTTGAGATTCGCTCTTTCACTCAGGTGTTTAATAAATTATAAAACATATGGGGGAAACGGAAAATCACACTCATTACCTGTTATAGCATATAAATTCCCATAGGCTTGGTAAAGGATCAAACCTCTACCACTAGGTGCAAGTATTATTCATTACTATCTAAAAGGTCTTTTAAAGGGTTGTGGGGTGTAGGTGTAAGATAACATACAATGGAAACGAAAACGGCTCTGCGAATACTTTGGGTGGCGTTGGTGAATTTGGAGTGGAAGGGTTAGCTAATTATTTACTCGAATTCTACTTCTGGTTTGGTTTGCTAAGCAAAGTCTCGCGACTAAGATTACAACTCTACACAACTCTACATCAAACTCTTTCTTTTTCTTTTTTTTTTGATTAAGTAACATAATACAACATGGGTGTTTATAACACGTACCCCTACACTTGAGCTTTTACATGCTTGATATTTATTATTCTAACTACATGCCCGTTTAATTGAGGTGGATCAAATTAACATGGAGATCATTTGACAAAAATATGGGGGTATGACTTACACATTTTCTGCCGATTCTTTAGAACGAATAAATACTACCATGAATCCCAATCGTCCTAAAATTGTATTTACAAGGATAAAGACTTAGCAAATGCGTACTCAATAATTAATTTGGGTTAAAACAATAATGTACTAAAGGTGAGTACATATAAGGTAGGATAAGGCTTTTTGGGTGTAACGATTGGTTGTATTGGG
Source organism: Tanacetum coccineum (assembly GCA_026074375.1). Lineage (NCBI taxonomy): Eukaryota > Viridiplantae > Streptophyta > Magnoliopsida > Asterales > Asteraceae > Tanacetum > Tanacetum coccineum. The sequence goes on from BQNB010064822.1 coordinate 28,344, forward strand.
TCGTCAATGCTCTTCCATTATAGTCGGATTAACGTAAAGTACCAGACGTGAAATATGATAGGCCTCGAAGGGTTATACTAGGGTATCTGCACTAAAAGTGACGTGCATGGCAGGGCTTTGTGGGATAGTTATATGATCGAGGTGACCATCATAACAGTTATAGGTTTAAAACATGGGTTATTCCTAATGCCTCTTAATAAGCAAATCCTAATACTTACTATGCGGTCTTGGAATGCATCACAAAAACAAGTTCTAGAATTTAATATGCTACCGATACACTCATATGAATTGTAATAACACCAGACATTCCAGAAAGGCGGACGAAGTACAACGCTACACATCCATAATGATAGGATTGACACATGTGACTGCTCACTCCTTAACTCGAACTGGGTAAGTTTTAAATTCATATTGGGAGTTACGATGATAGGTACCGAATTCTAAAGATCTAAGGGTGAACTCCACTTTTTGGGTGGAATTTTGAGGGTTTTTGTGCTAGTCATATAAATTCCTATCCATGGGACGCTAGTAATACTTGGTTTTCGTTGGTATGTGTCGTAAAAAAATTTAAATTTTGGTAAATATCTCCCTTTTATGCTATGTTTTGATATATTACCCATCTTTTTAAGGACAAAGCAAATAACAAATGAAGAAATAGTTTCTAAGGCTTATTTTCCCCTACACTTATTTTGAACATTATCCCCACTGTTCTCTGGAAGTACCCATTTAAAACGAATAATGGGAAGAGAAAACAAGGAAAACAAACTAGTACTCCCATGGTTTGCTAAATAATGGAGAAGAAACCTGCGATAACTAGTTAAATCGTCCTCCAAGAATCATCCAATAAAACTTCCTAAGAACTTCCAAGCTTCTCCTCATCAAATATAACCTATAATCAAAGACAAATACAACTATACCAAGCATAAAATGTGTGATTTACCAAATACAATGTGAATTTAGGGTTCAACTCGATAGATAGGATGAAAGAATTGTTAAACTCATTAGGTTTAGCAGGTTTATACAGAAGAATACATATATTAAATGTTATGCAAGTTTTATTTTCAAAAATAATTAAAAACTTTGAGTTTTCTGGACTTGGGCGTTTGACGCCGTCGGGGTTGGTGTGACCCCGTCATAGGTGTCGTGGTGACGGCGTCACTTGTTAATCGTGACGCCGTCTCCACAGTCTGTGAAAACGAAATTTTTGTTTTTGATGAAAAATTTTCTGCACTTGATTCCATAAGTTAGTTCCTGTATAAATGGCTGTATAAAACCTAGATTTGACAATTCATTCATATGACTCGGATACGACGCGAATTATCTTAACAATTCATTTAACATGTTTGAATTTGGCTCAAAAGCCGGATAAATTCCCCTACACTTATTGTTTGCAAAATACCTTTGATTGAAATTAAGACGAGCGGTAAACGACAATACATAAGCTGATTACAGATTAATTTCAAAGATAATAAAACAATGATAAAGAATTAAAAACAAATGGGACATCCTATATTTACGGAAAGTAAACTGGGTTGCCTCCCAAGAAGCGCTTTTCTTTATTTACGAGTCTTGTAGCTAGACTCGAAGTCACACGTCCTTAAACCTGTGTAGAAGTGTCAGTTGATGATTTCTCTTAGTCTTTTCATTTATTGGAGAGCTTCAGAGTGGTGGGTATGATTTGGAGGGTTTTTTGGTAAATTCCTCCTCCATCGGGGTTCGATTATCTAATCTTGGATGCCATGCTCCATTCTGTTTTTGGGTGGTTTGTCCTAGTTAGTTGGTTTCTTAATTAGGTTCTGACTCCCACATATTACACTTAAGGTTAATGGGTATGGCCCCCAGGAACTCTACTATCCTCCTAAACACCAAGGTATCTTTGAAAGGATTAAGCTCGACATCTCTAGAAATTTCCCATTCTCCGGGCAAATGGCAGTCTAAGAAGTCTTTCCTAGCGTAGTAAGGGGGATTTGCGCTATCTCTTTGTGATTGGTCAGGGTTTTAGGATTTCCTTTTTCAAGGTGTGGTCCAAAAGTTAAGGTGCTTCTTCCTCTCTAAGTCTACTCACTTTTACACCCGAATACCCGAACCTAATGATTCTTTCTCCTACCACTATTCTAGCCATCCTACAATCTATAACTGCGTTGGCGGTAGCTAGAAATCCTCTTCCTACAAGTAAAGGGGTCTCGGGGTATGTTTTCATATCAAGTACGTAGAAATCATTTAATAGTTTTAGTCTTCCTATGTGGACTTCTACGTCTTTAACAATTCTGACGGGTTTGGATTAGGATTTAGTTGTCTGCCATCTTAGTTATGATCAGTCTTGTCTAATAATATGATGTTTGTTTAGCTGTTTGATGAGGTAAAGTGGATTATGTTCCCTATGATCCTAAATAGCTAGTGTGTCAAAAGGTTTTGAGCCCCCTAATCTACAAGGTAAAGTGAATAGCCCAGGGTCTCCCATCTTTGCAGGTGTTTCCCCTTGGACAAATGTTGATCCGTTTTTGCCTAGTTCTAAGCTCTCGATGTATTTATCTAATATAACGTTACATATTGTAGCGTGAGCTAGGACTTCAAGAACCAGAAAGTTAAGATGCAAATCTTGGAATTCATCTTCAAGAGTTGGTTAGGGTTCTTCTGGGTGTGGTGGTTCGGTTTCAACCTCGGGTTGTTGTAGGCTTGTTTGAGAAATGGCTGCCTTTTTGAAATGTGCCTTGATGGCATTGATTGAGTTGGAAGGGTGAGATGAGCATTGGGGATCGATAGTTTGGTAAGAACAAGCAGACGAGACTAGGTGGGTCCCCAGTTTTGGGTTCTTAATCGTATTGCTAGGCAGCGTGCTGGTTATTCAGTCGGTAATGGCCTTCAACACGGTGTCAATTTTGTTGGTCATCTCGCTTTGCTGTTGTTTGAAATCGGCTTCAAACTTGGATAGTCTAGCGTCTTGAGATGCCATGAATTCGGAAACCAGTCCTTCTATATTTGATTGATTGTTAAAATTTTGAGGACGGTTATTGAAGGAACGGTTCGGGATCGAACTGTTGGGTTAGAACTGGTTAGGTGGGTTTGAAAAATTATTTTGGGCGTTTTGAGGTTGTCTCCACCTTAGGTTCGGGTGACTTCTCCATGACGGATTATAGGTGTCACCAAGATTGTTTTGCTCGGGCTTAAAGGTATACCACTTACCTCCAGCTCATCGGGTAGGCTTGAGGATGCGTATTCAACGAAGGGCCTTAAAAATTTATTCGGGGTTTTCCATGCTATTGCCGTGGTCGTGGGGACCACTGCAGATATCACATGGTGTAGTGATTTTGTTTACTTGGGTAGGTTGTGTCGGAGCAAGATGAGCTTCCATCAAGCATTGAACTTGATTTTTGATCTCGATTAGACGACGGTCAGATGTACTCGAGACATCTTGAGGCAATGCAATTTCCTTGACCGGCTTATCAAAATCTCTTGGGTCGTTCCAACTTTCGTTGTCATAGAGGGCGAGGTCCTCTAATATTGCCCAGGATTCTTTGGGGTTGAGGTCACAAAGCTTACCACCGGCCGATTGGTCAATGGTTCATCTTGTGATGGGATTAACATGGTCATAAAAAATTTGGACTTGGAGCCAAAGAAATTCGCATTGCATAGAGGGACTTTTTTGGTGTTAAGCCCTTGAAACGAGTCCATGCTTCGGATAAAGATTCTCCATGATGTTGTTGGAACATCAGGATATCATTGCGAAGTTTTGCGGTCCTTCTCGGTAGAAAGAATTAAGCAAGGAATCGGGTAGTAAGATCCTCCCATGTAGAGATGGATCCTGCTGGAAGGCGTTCAAGCCAATTGCTAGCTTGATCGCGTAGGGAAAATTGAAATATTAAACAGGCGTATTTCTTTCCTATTTTCACCCGTTCAGGTTAAGTGAGTCCACAAGTTTAAGAAAGTCCTTGAGGTGTTGATTTGGATCCTCAGACGAAGTCCGTGGAATGAGCATCCGTTTTGCACCAATCGGATGGTTTTTATTGTTCGGAGCGACGATTTTAGGTACCACGTTGTTCCCCTGCCGGGAGCTTGATGGTATTCCTATAGACCTCGGTGGGATTGGTTTGGGAGTAGTTTCCTAAGGTAAGGATAGGATCTGTTCCATGGTGGTTGAACATGAATGGTTACGGAACATATTTTAAAAAAACCGAAGAAAAGATAGACTACAAGAAAGCTAATATGCAGGAATTAAATCTTACTTGAAAGGATTCAAGCAAGTAGAACTAAGCTAAACTATGATCAAAACCTAACTATTCCCCAGGCGACGGTGCTAAAAATTTGATGTGCGGTTGTCGTAGGACTTCTACACGAGAAGTTTTACAACTCCCTAGGCAGTGCACCTAATCGTTGTAGTGTATTATAGGCAAGACTCGGGGTTGTTTATCATTCACACGGGGAATAGGTTGGGAAGGCTTGATCACGGTCTAACAGAATTCTAAAGGTTGAAAGAAGATTATTTTTGTATTTTTGTATTTTATGGAAAGCAAGTAATTCATATAATTGGAGAGGTGGTTTGGTTTTAGCTATTTAAACTAATAATTAATCTAAACTAATGGTGATAACAATAAGATAAAAGATTGTGTCTATTTAATCATGTATTGTTGCCTTGTCACCTTTGTGATGATCTGTGTAACTATTTCCTAAAGCATGACTGATTACACACAAACCCGCTGTCTAATTAGGTATGCCTTAGGTGCAAACAATGCAAGGTAGTATGAAGACTATTACACGGCCCCTAGGAGTTTACTAAGTGCATGTGAAATATATTAAAAGTGGATCAACCATATTAGGACAGGCAATTGTCAGTTTGAAGACTGCTTACCTGATGGTTTCCTTTCTTACATATCTCGTTTCCACTAGACATTTCAACCTGCGTTTATTAGACAGAAAGCTAGTTTTTTAAGACTACGTGTCACTTCCCATCACAAGAAGCAACATCACTAAGTATCTAATTCTAGGTTTTCATACACACTTAAATCAAACACAATAATAGGTTTAGACAAGCATGTTAAAGATTAAGTAAGAACAATAGATCAAACAACACATAGACATATTGAATGATTAAGTAAACCTTACTTGATTAAAACATGAATTGGAAGAGGTCCAATAGGGTTTTTAGGCCCTAAAATCGTCTCCTATAACTGCTAAACGAAGGGACTGTATTTCTTTTGTAGTTTATTAGCTTATGGTCTATAAAGTCTTCTAGAAAAAGGTCTTTTTGAGTGTTTAGGTTAATTTATTTGCTTATTAGCTTCTTTTAAGGCTATCATGCTTATTTCAACAGGTTTCAGATGAAGGCGGTGTTCTTTATATGTTTCCAAAAGATTATCGTTCCAAGCTTGCAGCCAAGTCATTTAAGATCAAAACGGAGCCTTATATTGTGAAGGCAAAGGTATATTATATAATCCCAACTGCTAACTGCTTTTATATGCTATGATACGAAATATAAGGATCATTATGATGACTAAAACTTACAATTTTAATCCAGTTGTGATTTTGGATTTGCAGTCTGGTGGTGAATACTTGATCAGGGTTACTTTTAGAACTACATTGATCGCTTCAATTCTTATTGTTTTTACAGCAATCATTGCCATTCTCACAAGTAGTAAGTGATTGCTCTCTTTATATGTTATTAATGAGTATGCATGCTCTTCCTATGTATTATTATTGATCAAATACTTTTATTGCCTTTAATTTTTTGTTTAGACTGTTAAATTATTGCTTTTAATGACAGTGAAAAAGTAGGAGGGGAAGATCTTATTCACTTTATAAATTGTATCCTCGTCCATCTAATTTATTCAGGTGATGTCCTTTTCATAGTCTTTGTTATTTCCGGTGTTCATGTAAACTATAGAACTAGCATTTCACAACAATGTATTTATGAAAAAATTACATCATGTATAGGCTTTTGGATCCATATTACTATAGAAGGCGGCAAGGTCGACGTGAAGATAGTTTAAGGCTAGCTCAAATAGCCACCAAAGGTAACCTTAGGAAGGTTGTTACCACATGCGGGAGGTCTTGGGTTTTCCTTCTAGAGCATACTGCCCAATTAGATGTCACTATGAGTTCGAATACCTAACAACTAACTTGCCATTCTAAAAAAAGGAAGCACTTATTATTTGAGTTTCTTAAACACTTATGAAGTTATACGATGCTTCACATAAGTAAAAGTCTGATTTTTCCCAAAAACCAAACCCGGTGCAACGCACAGGTACGAACGCCTTGTTGAAACAAATTAAACACTATAACCAATGTTTTAAAACCTAGGTTGATGCTTTTGGTTGAATGGGTTGACCCGTGAACCAGCTTGGATACTGGGCCAGATGTGATCGGGCTTTTGCTTGTTTGAGAACCGGATTAAACCGCCAGTTTTCCGTTAACCCAGGTTATTAAACTCGACGAGGTCACGACTTTTTTTTAAATCTAACAAAAAAACTTTATGTACCGCTATAAAATTTCATTGCTATGGATAGTTACATGTCTAGTTATGTGATATGAAAAAATATACAATTTGACACGATTTGGAATTACTGAATACTATATATGTTTACATGTCAATAATTAGTTGTTTGATTAATAATTGTGTTTTTGATTAGGTGTTAATCTATCATACTCAGCTCGAAAAAAACTTAAGGTAAGGGTAGGGAGGATTTAAAATTTTTGGTCCAAACAACAAATATACATATCAAATAAATGAAAGGAAAAATCTTTCTTCTTCATACCCTCTTATTTGTCTAACAGAGGTACATCAACCGTTGACATTTTAAGTTATTATGTGAGTAAGTTACATTT
>BQNB010064823.1:0-28871 GCA_026074375.1 Tanacetum coccineum
CATCAGCGACTTGGACATCCAGGAAGTGAAGTGTTACGTCATCTTGTCTCTAGTAATCTTATTTCGTGTAATAAGGAGAAGCCTCCCGTGCTTTGTCATGCCTGTCAACTTGGCAAACACGTGCGGCTTCCTTTTGTGAGTTCTAAAACTGTGGTTGATTCGTGTTTTGATATTATTCACTCGGATATGGACTTCACCCATCCCGAGTCTTTCCGGTTTTAAATATTATGTCTTGTTTTTGGACCATTATTCTTAGTTTGTTTGGACTTTTCCCTTAATTAATAAATCTGATGTTTTATCTAAATTTGTCTTGTTTCGCAACTATGTTCGTACTCAGTTTCAGTGTGAAATTCGTTCTTTTCAGTGTGATTATGGAGGTGAATTTGATAACCGTAACCTACACAAACTTTTTGCCGACAATGGCATCCAGTTTCGCTTCTCATGCCCAAAAACCTCACAACAAAATGGCAAGTCCGAACGTATGGTGCGTACAATTAATGATCTAATTCGAACTTTACTTTTTCTGGCAAAACTTCCACCATCATTTTGGGTTAAGGCTCTTAATATGGCCACCCACTTACTAAACATTTTACCCTCTACCGCCATTGCCAATGACATCCCATATACTCGCTTATTTAACAAAAATCCGGATTATAGCATGCTACATACTTTTGGGTGTTTGTGTCACCTCTACCCGTCACATAAACTTGAACCACGCGCCACACCTTACATTTTCTTAGGTTATGCATCTAATCATCGGGGATACCGCTGCCTTGATTTAAAACCGTTAAGATCATCATTTCATGACATGTCATATTTGATGAGACTGTTTTTCCCTATGGCACGCATCAACCGGTTTCATCACCAACATATACCTTCTTGGATAACATTCCGGATATTCCTCAACCCGTTATACAACCCACGCCTATCACCACACACGCACCCAATATTGATGATCCAGCCCAACATGGTTCCAACACATCTACCCCATCTTCAAATACATATGATTCAGCCCCGTTTCCATTTCCTAGTCCCCCACATGTTTTAGCCCAACCTGCATCACCTGGCCCACTAACTTCGTCGGCCCAAACCCAATCCACACCTACACATGTTACCACTACGGGCTCATCCACACCTACACATGTTACCACATGTTTTATACAACCCATGCCTGTCACCACACACGCACCCAATATTGATGATCCAGCCTAACATGGTTCCAACACATCTACCCCATCTTCAAATACTTATGATTCAGCCCTGTTTCCATTTCCTAGTCCCCCACATGTTTTAGCCCAACCTGCATCACCTGTCCCACTAACTTCGTCAACCCAAACCTAATCCACACCTACACATGTTACCACTACTGGCTCATCCACAACTCATCCTTCCGCTGCTACTCAACCGGCAACGGCCCACTCACCCATCATCATTCCCGATCCACCACAAAATCTGAACCTCACCTAGGTTCACTCCATGGTCACACGCTTTCGTGTCGGGTCTAATAAACCCACTCAACGCATTAATTTGCATGTGTCATCGGTCTCGCCTTTACCTAAATCCTATAGTGATGCGTTTTGTGATTCCAATTGGCAAAGTGCTATGCGTGACGAATATAATGCGCTAATTTAAAATAACACTTGGACTTTAGTACCTAGACCCACATACACCAATATTGTTCGTTGTATGTGGTTATTTGGCCATAAGTATCATTCTGATGGCACACTTAGTCGCTACAAGGCTCGTCTTATGGCGAATGGTAGCACGCAGTTAGAGGGTGTGGATGTTGATGAGACTTTTAGTCCGGTTATCAAACTGGGTACTATTCATACTGTTCTTAGTCTAGCTTCTTCTCGACATTGGCTGGTTCATTAGCTTGATGTCAAGAACGCCTTTTTACATGGTGACTTATCTGAGACTGTTTATATGCAGCAGCCTCTAGGTTTTCGAGATTCTGTACACCCTGATTATGTGTGCTTATTACAGCGGTCTCTATACGGGCTCAAGCAGGCTCCTAAGGCTTGGTTTCAGCGATGTGCATCATATATTACACGTGTTGGGTTTCATCACAGTCGCTGTGACTCTTTTTTATTTATATACAGACAGGGGACGGATACTGCCTACTTGTTATTATATGTTGATGATATTGTACTTACGGCTTCTTCTCAGGATTTGTTACAACAGATTATTTGTTCTTTACATCAGGAATTCTCTATGACAGATTTGGGTTCCCTTAATTACTTCTTGGGTATTTCTGTTACACGAGATTCTTCAGGGATGTTCTTATCTCAGAAGAAGTATGCTACTAAGATTCTTGAGCGAGCGGGTATGGTTAGTTGTAATCCCAGTCGGACTCCTGTTGATACTGAGTCCAAGCTGGGTCATACTGGTGATGTAGTTTCTGATCGGACTTTATATCGGAGTCTTGCCGGTTCGCTACAATATCTTACTTTTACTAGGCCAGATATTTCTTATGCTGTTCAACAGGTGTGTCTCTATATGCATGATCCTCGGGAGCCTCATTTCTCTGCTCTTAAAAGGATTTTGCGTTATGTTCGTGGTACTTTGGATTATGGTTTGCAGTTATTCTCATCTTCTACTACAGATTTGGTTGCTTATATCGATGCTGATTGGGCTGGTTGTCCTACTACACGGAGATCTACTTCAGGTTACTGTGTTTTTCTTGGCAACAACTCACTCTCTTGGTCATCTAAGCGCCAACCGACGCTTTCTCATTCCAGTGCTGAGGCGGAGTATCGTGGGTAGAGGTGTCAAAAAAGCCGACCCGACCCGAACCCGACCCGAGCCTATTCGGGTCGGGTCACTCGGGTCAAAAATCTTATTCGGGTCAACCCGAATGACCCGAGTTCTAAATAGGGTCGGGTCTCGAGTTGAAATGTTTTGGCTAACTCGGGTTCTGGTCAACCCGATTGACCCGAATAATTTTTTTAAAAATTTTTTTTCCAATATAATATGATAGATTTTTATTTTAAAAAAGTAAAAAAAAAGTTTTTTTTGTCATTTCTACTCAAAATTCAGGTGGGATTGACCGAAACCCGAATGACCCGAGCCTGAATTGACCCGACCCGATTGACCGACTCCGTGTAACCCCGAGTTTTAACAAGGTCGGGGTCTCGGGGTATGGTTTTTTGGAGCTTTGACCCGAATGGACCCGGACCCGATTGACCCGAACCCGACCGACACAACCTGATTCACACCCCTAATCTGTGGGTTGTCAATGCCGTTGTCGGAACTTTATTGGTTGCGAATTTACTGCTGAGGCTACTACTCTTTATCTTTCTGCTACGTTGGCTTTCTGTGATAATGTTTAGTGCGGTTTATTTGTCCTGCAATCGGTTCAGCATCAGCGTACCAATCATATTGAGATCGATATACATTCTTGTCTCGATGCATTTGGTTACTGCTGGTCTCTCGCTCAGGTGCTTTATGTGCCTTCCCGTTATCAGTTTGCGGACATCTTCACCAATTGCCTTACCTTCGTCTTTTTTTGAGGAGTTTCGTTCCAGTTTGAGCGTTCGGTGTCCTCCGCTCCAACTGCGAGAATCAATGATTAATCCCAATTTCAGGGGTTATAACAGGATTCAAACAAAAAGGAATAAGGAATTTAGATTGTTAATTTGTGGATTTTGAAAGTCATCTTTCTAGATTAGATTAGAACATATAGGCAACTTTATGACTATTTTACTCATATATGGGTTGACCCAAACTCAAATTGTCCCGACTCGAGTTGTACTGATTTGAATTGACCCGAACCTAACTAACCCGAGTTTAAACAGAGCTTGGTTCAGGTATGCTATTTTTTGCCTTGACATGACTTCGACCCGACCTGAATTAACCTAAACACGACCAACCCCACCCGCCTGACACCCCTAATGAGAGATATGATGGGATCAAAGTGGGCTTATGACTTATTTGGTTTTCGGCTTATAGTTTATAACATTATTTTTTGTAGCTTATTTTTAAAAAAAAATTACTTATATAAATTTGTTAGAAAAGTTTAAAATAAGCTAAAAAATATTTTATAAAACATAAGCCGAAAACCAAATAATAAACACGCTATATAAGCCAAGACAAACATCCCCAAGAGTTGGGATATTGATAAAACTTTGTCTTCTTGATTTCTTGATATCGTTAATTTTTTAAGTGTAGCGTTAACTTTTGTAAAAACCATGATTTTTCATGAACGCATCTAGTCTAAAGAAATCGTTTTCCGAATTTTGTTTAGTTTTCCTTAAATGTACATGATCAGTTTATGTCTTGTTTACGTCTAGTGATAACTAACAAATGATGATTTTGTTAAACTTGATATTTTTTTTGAACGGCAGATTTTTAATAAAACACTAGCAAGAAGCTAAAAAAGATTACAAGATAACAAAATTAGGGTTTTGTAACCAAGTGACCCGATTAACATTACACTTAGATCGACTACAGCACCACATATAAGAAAATTGAACTACATCATCGAATAAGAAAACACGCCTTGGTTGAGAATTCCCAAAGAGCAATTGATTTCTGAAGTGCCAAATTAACCACCACATCACGTAACAAATACCTTCAAGGAACACCTTCAATTGCTTATGTAAACGAATATTGACAATCCAGTTGAGCCACTCGTTATAGGAGTTAAAAGCCACATCTTCAAGTTCCCACCAAATCAAAAAATTTCTCCAAACTTGGCGAGCCAAGGGACAAGCGAAAAAAATATGGGAAGTGGATTCCACAGCCGAATTACAAAGGGGACAAGCAATTGATGGAATATCCATTCCTCTAAGCGAAAGATTAGCTCTAGTAGGTAATTTATCCAAGCAAACCCTCCAAGCATGAACATTTACCTTGATGGGAACGACTCTAAGCCATCTAGTTGGAACTTCAGCTTTCGGCAAGATTGTATTATCAATTAAGATGCGAGAGGATTTAACCGAAAACTCTTGTGAGCCTTCTAAAGACCAACACCATCTATCTGATATATTTGGGAGCACAAGATCAGCAACTTTCGAGCAAAGTAAACCATAATTTTCCTGCTCCACACCACCTCTTGGCATCCTACGAAAAGAATGAGACAAAGAGGGATGACCCATTTTCTCGGCCACACTAATAGATTTACACATCTCTAAAGCATATAACCTTTTATAAAGAACCTTCAACGCAACCTCTCCTAACCAAGAATCATCCCAAAAAGAAGTATTCTCACCGTTGCCAACTTTTTTTTGAATGAAATCCATAAGATTTATACCTTTACTTTGAAGCGAATGAATAGCAAGAATTACGTCTTGCCATGGAGATCTTCTAGGAATCAACTTATGAGTATCTAAAGCTCCTTTGTTACCAAAGATGGCTTTAATAAAACGAGTCCACAAAGACGAACCATCAGTTAGAAATCTCCAAACCCACTTGAAAAGGAGAGCGCGATTATGTGCAAAAAAACTAGAGACACCAAGACCACCATTCTTTTTTGAGGTTAGAACCATATTCCAGCCAATCCAAGCAAGCTTCCTATCAGAACCATCAACTCCATAAAAGAAATTCCGACGAATAGATTCCAAATGATTTAACACGCCAATTGGAACCTTGAATATAGACATATGATAAAGCGGAATCGAGGTAAGAACCGACTTTAAAAGGGTAAGGCGGCCGCCTATAGAAAGGAGTTTAAGCTTCCATTTGGACAATCTCGAAGAAACCTTAGAGATAACATCGTCCCACGAGTTAATTCTTGACATGTTGCTACCAACCTTCACGCCAAGATAATTGAAGGGAGCAGTTAAAATAGAGCAGCCAATCAAAGAAGCTGCAGCTGCAACAACATTTGAGCTAACACCAATCCCCATCAATTTGCTTTTGTGAAGATTAATTTTAAGGCCTGAAGCTAAGTAGAAACACCTCAAAACACTCAATAAAGTTTGAATGTTATTGTTGTTCCACTCACCAATAAAGACTACGTCATCCGCATAAAACAAATGAGAGATCGTGAAAGAGTCGTTTAGAGAGATACCTTTATATAAACCGGCGTTTAAGACTCTCTTGAACGTGAGGTGAAGAGTTTCCATAATCAAAATAAATAAAAAAGGAGAGATGGGATCACCTTGCTTTAAGCCTTTATGGAACTGGAACTCCAAAGTAGGGCTACCGTTAACGAGCACCGATCCCATGGCGTTATTAAGACAACTACTGATCCAATTACGCCATTTTAAGCCAAAACCAAAAGCCTTTAGGGTCTCATCTAAGTAGTCCCATTTCACAGAATCAAAAGCCTTTTCAAAGTCCACCTTAAAAATCATCCCATTTAGCTTTTTAAACTTACACCAAGATAGAAGCTCATTAAGAATGAAAGGCCCATCAAGAATTTGACGATTAGCAACAAAAGCCGATTGAACATCACTTATGAGATAAGGCAGAACTAGACATAATCTGTTGGCCAAAATTTTTGCTATGATTTTGTAAACGCTCCCAATAAGACTTATAGGACGAAAGTCTTTCACAAATTTGGCATCTTGGATCTTGGGAATAAGGGCTATAAAAGAAGAGTTGCATCCTCTAGGGAAGTGCCCATTCACAAAAAAATCTCTGACAGCTTGAAACACATCATCATCAATTGTTGTCCAATACTTACGGTAAAATTCAAAGGAAAATCCATCTGGCCCAGGTGATTTGTTGGTGCCACAATCCCAAACAGCCCTTTTGACCTCTTCATAAGTAACAGGACGCTCCAAATCTTGAACTTGATCTGAAGATAGGCGAGTTGGAAAAGTGAAGTCAAAGCAGATACTAGGAGCTTGGATAGGCGAAAATTGCTTCTTGAAATGAGTAAAAAATTCATTTTTGACTCTGTGAGGTTCCGAAATCCATTCCCCATTAGCAAGAGTCCCACGAATGGCGAGTTGGGATCTCTTTTTATTCATAATACCATGGAAATATTTGGAGTTTTCATCACCTTCAATGGACCATCGGATTTTGGCTTTTTGAGAAATCTCCATGGCGTTCCTATTATTAAGCTCCTGAAGATCATTAAGAAGCGTGATTCTTTTGATAAGAATCTCATCATTACTCTTTCCTTGATCAATAAGCTTATCAACTTCTGAGAGATTTTGTTGAATGTTGATCTTCCTGTCATTTGACCTTTTGTTAGCTTCTTTCGACCAGGCCTTGATAGCAATCTTGAGAGCTTGCAACTTTTTCTTCAACCGAATTAAACCGTTTGGCTCAACAATATTTAATGACTTCCAGGTAGTTTCCACAAAAGAATTGAAACCCTCCATGGCAAACCAAGAATGGAAAAACCGAAATGGAGAAGGACCATAATCATAATTTGTTTCCCGCATAAGGATAGGACGGTGATCAGAAAGGTGTCGATCCAAACATAGAGCTGAAAGATGTGGAAATAAATCCAAAACACCTTCTGAAATAAGATAACGGTCTAATTTACTCATCTTTGAAGCCGACTTGTGAGCCCATGTAAAAGCATAACCTTAAGTAGCACCCTATTGTTACCATTCCGCTGCGACCTGATTTTGGGGGTGTTACACTAGGGGAAGATCAATTAAACATGCCGAAGAAATAAAATTATTAAAAGCAATAGCCCCTTGCCTATTAAACGTAGAACCAAACCTTTCATGTTCCGAACGAACTTCATTAAAGTCACCCATAATCACTGAATCACCTTCCCATCTATCAATAATCGTACGAAGATAATCCCATAAATCACGCCTTTCATTCAACTCTTGAGGAGCATAAACGGATATAATAAGAAGCTTAGAAGAGGTTGGAGCCCAAGTGCTCATCAAAGCAACAAAATAATCACAAGTAGAAACTTGCTCTTTAACGAACATGTTAGAATTCCACATACATAAGATACCTCATGAACAACCGACTGAAGATCCTATAACATGAAACATCTAATTTCCCCATAAATCCTTGATGGTGAGTAAATTAATACTCTCCGCTTTAGTTTCTTGAATAGAGGCAAAATTAATTATATGCTTCTGACATAACTCCTTAATCCATCTCCGTTTAGACTTGTTTCCAAGGCCTTGAATATCGAGAGACAGAAAATTCTTTTAACAACATCAAAAATGATCCTCGTGGTCTGTCGAGTTTAACAAAAATGATCCCTCATCTTTTTTTTCCCGGATCCTCCCCTCATGGTTTTGACCCGTATCGGATTTGGTCCCTATTGCTAACGGTTGTCAGTTTTACTAACGAAATGGTGTCACGTGACTATCACGTACGGGGTATTTAGGTCTTTTCTGTTTTCCCTTATTTGTTTATATTCGCTTTTCACCTTATTTCTTCACATAAACAAAGTTACCAAACACACACTCTTAAAAAACACACACATAAGCATGAACACAGAGGTTCGATGTAATAACTGTGGAGCACCATCCACCATTCGAACATAATGGACCGCAATCAACCTAGGAAAATGATCTTATTGTTGTGCAAAAAGAGTAAGTGTTATATTGATTTTGTAAAAACACCCTAATTTTGATTTTGACCTAATTTTTATAATTTTGTTATATTAGGGAACAAATTGTGGGATAATTGATTGATATGATCCACCTACGTGGGTACGGGCTGTACAAATATTTTTAGGTTTGTTGCGTTCAATGAATGAGCTACAAGGGGTAGCACAAGAAAAAACCGCCGAAGCTATGAGGATGAAGAAAATGTTGCTTATTAGTTGGTTATTTTTTATTGTTGTTTTTGCTTTCAAGTAGTCAATGTATGAACCTGATGTTTGAAGTAAGTTTTTAGGTGGTTATGTTATGTATTAAATGTAAGCAATTATATCAAGTTGTATTTTGGCTTTATAATGAATTGAAAATGCAGGTTCAACTTGATGTATATAACAATGTGTTAATTCGTTGGATGTGATAAATTTCCATCACAACTAACACTCACCCAAAATTTAAGCTGCATTTAAATAACACTGACAAACTAGCAAAAGAGTAGCATTTAACTTGCATTGACCATAAGCTAAAAGAAGTGGTTGCCAATGGCATTTATCAAAAACATTAGGTGGACAACATAGCAAATACACTATTTTTATCATAACAAAGTACCAAAACAAGGTACCAAATTACAAGTCTAACAACAACTGAAATAAGACACAAACATCAGCCATTAAGACACAAAACATGCAGTTTTATCATAACAAAGTACAAGTCCAACAACAATAAGACACAAAACATGTAGTTTTATCATACAAGTAATTATACCAGAAAAATGAGACCGAGACCAGTGTTGGGGAGGAATCTTTTTCAACCATTCTTAAGCTTCTCTCTTAAATCTTTGAGTTTGTCCATGTGCTTATCAAACCTTTGTACAGTACTGGTTATTGCACATCTCCATAACATCTCCTTGTACATTTGACCTATCCAAGACAGTTCATATTGTCATAAATGTGCTTAAGGCCAAACCTATGCTCAACACTAGGAAATATCTCTGCAATTGTTGGTATGACACCCTAAGACAGTTGAAATTCGAAACAAGTTCATTTTAAGACAATTGAGACATAAACCAAGTTTAATTCAATCAATACAACTGAAATATAAAACAAGTTTAATATAAACCATACCTTTTGCCTATCTGATATAAAGGTAAAATTTGAGTTTCTGAAAAGATCTAAGTCATCACCAAGACAGTTAATAAACTGTTAATACATATAATGCCTAAAAACGTTATTTATATTTTTCGACTCCTCTACATTTTGAAGATGACAAAATGTAAAAATGTCTACGATAAAAATAAACGTTTACGTGTTATTAATCGTAAATTTCCATTTCGACATAAATCACTTAAGGTATGAATAAACAAATCATTAAACATGATTAGTGATTGAGAAATTATTTTTTCTTCTTAACCATTACATTTCTACAAAATTATTTTTACAAAAATAAAAATATACAAAATATTTTTTAATATAAAAGAAATGTTTTATTTAATTATAAAAATTTGAAACTGGTTTTCCCCCCAAAACAGAAGGTTCTATACCAGTTTCAGCCTTCCCCATAAAAAGACAAAGATATCTGGGACCGTCTACCTAGGCGCGGTCCCCTGATAGGCAGAACGGCCCTCAAATATATCTGGGACCGTCGGGACCCGATGCCTACAGATATCTTACCCAGTCTTGGCTATAAATACTGCACTATTTCTTGTAGTTTTTCAGACCTCTTTGCACGAACTTTTCAGATCTCTTTCTCTCTCTAAAACCTTCTTTCTCTCTATAATTCTCTTGATCACTAACATTGTTTAATCTTATTTCAAGTGATCAAATCGTATCTTCTACTTTCTTCTTCCTTCCTCTATCAAGTGCAAGAGAAGAACACCCGTATTCGCCAAGAAACAAAGTGTTATAGATTAGTGATTTCTTCTATCTTCTTCTAAGATCCAAACCTCTATTTTCAAGATCTTGTGTTTGTGTATAAAATCCGATAGTATAAATTCAATTGTGTTGATCGTGTGCCAGATAGTATTTTAGTCCATAAAATACATTGGTGAAGTGGTAGATTGGTTCTAGCTAAGATTAGAACTCGACATTTAGCTTAGTGTCGTAAAACAACGTAAGCGACATGTAAACGGTTTTCTCCGCATAAAGGGAGCTTGTTGACATAGTGAAATCTTGATGTGTGCTTAAACACACATCATTTTAATCCCGGAAAACACTATAAAACAGACTAATAACCATAAGATATGAGTAATTATATTGCAAATATGTTTGGTATGCGTTATTATGTCTTGCAGGTACAAAGGATTGAAAACAAAGCAAAAACGATGATTTTCGGTTAAGTTTCGACAACGTTTTCACATTTATCGAGATTCAAACGAAGTCATAAAAATTTCTCGAGCATTCCATTGAAAAGAGCACGAAATTATGAATCCGTCGGTACCTTTCTCACTTTTTGAACCGGTCCAAATAATCTTAAATGGACCGGTCAATATTCCTTTTGACCATTTAATAAAACTGGACTGGTCTAATTAGCCCTTAAAAGGAATTATGTTGCATTTATATATATATATATATATATATATATATATGTGTGTGTGTGTGTGTGTGTGTGTGTGTGTGTGTGTGTGTGTGTGTGTGTGTGTGTGTGAAGTGCACGTCTAGCGTAGTTGGACAAAAGGGGTTCCCTTTGTGCACTTCACCCCTGACGACCCGGGTTCGAGCCTGGCCAGTGCCAGGTTTTGCATATTTCCCACATGCCACATCAGTTGCCACGTGGCTACCACGTGGACGCCTATGTGACACGCCAGTGGCGGCTGTCCAATGGCAGCGTGCCACGTGGCGGTGGCGGTGACGGTTAATCATTGTTGCAGGTACGAGGTTGCAAGTGGCGGCTGGCCAATCGGAGGATGACACGTGGCAATGGCAGTTGTTAATGGGAACGATCCTGAGGTTTCTAGAAAGGGGCAATGATTGGTAACCAATGATTGGCTGTGGTGTGGGATCCGATACATCTAGAAGGCAAATGATTGTCCATGATTGATTATAATGAGTTGGTATTCGAGTGAAATGTCTAAAATACCCCCACACTTTAGGCTTATATACGAGACCCCTGATCCAGATCTGGGACGCATCCTTTCCTTTACAAAAAAATTACACATAGTAGTATAGGTTCTTGTATTTAGATTAGGTATTTGTAAAAGCTTTTTAAAGCTTATTGTTTTAGCTTATTGAATTTGCTTATTATTAATGAAGATTTTGGAGTCGGATACTCGGGGAGTGGAGTAGGGCGAAGAAGAGCTTCGTAACCAAACCACTATAAATCTTGGTGTTGTGGTTTGATCGTTCTTTTCCTTATCTCTTTTATTGTGTTTTGTATATCTTTCATTGTTTATATTGTGATTGTGAGTAGATAGGTCTATAGTTGTTTCATATTGGTTGTTGATTGAAACACACTAATCAAATATAATTAATTTTTGAACCAAACTTTTAAAACGCTAATTAACTGGATGCCTAACCCAGTCAGGTTTTCATAGAGAACCCAAGGTTGTCTCGGCTCAGAAAATACAAAAGGTAAGAAGGGTTATCTAATAACTCATTGCCACGGTGTTAAAATAAGGTTATATTACCCCTAAGTTGTCGATTGATTTTCCTCTCCATCTTGCATTGTCCTTTATGAATCATATGTGTTTTTGAACTATAATTGGTCACTGCACTCATGGGGAATATTAAAGAAATAAGCTTTGCCTAACTTGTAGAATCCTACATGAAAATAAAGGTTTGAGAAGGTTAACATCAAAAATAGTTAGGGGGGTTTTGGTTCTGAAGGATTCAAGGTTGCTCTAAAAACTAAAGAAAAATATTTGCAAGCATGTGGGAGTATCTTCTTGTTTACTGAGCTCCTTCCTGCAAACGATTCCTTTGTTACTGAGAAAGATGGGGTTGGGTTTTCCGATGAAGGTTTACCTAGTAAATCATAGGACCTCATAATACGTTGTTGCTAAAATCGTCTCACAATGGTTATCCTTATCTGATGTGGAAGAAGAAGATTGATACCTCTTTGCCATACAAGAAAGATTTGATTTATCACTAAGCCACAACATCTTTATTGATAAAAGGATTAAGTTTATTATTAAAGGGTGTTGTATATTGGGTTTTCGTGTCAAAGACTGAAGTGTGGTTTCCAGAATCAATTGCAATTTAGGAAATGGCTCAGATACGGGTGCTTCAGATGATGAAATTTTGGGTAATCTGGTATTAATGGTGAAAGTAACAACAGATAATAGAGGTAGACTATGTGTCTGAATCTAGCTGTATGAAAGATGATGGAGTCGCTTCTGAGCACGTGGATAAGAGTCATAATGCAAAGTCGCCATCAGAAGATCCATTTGGGATATATGATATCCTTAATAGGAAACCTGACAATAGTAATCATAAAAGCGATGACCCAACTTTTCCTCCTGGATTTACACCGGCTGATGAGAATGTCATTCCTATGAATTCCAAGGATGACAGTAATGATAAACCTAAGGGAGATTTTCAATCTAACAAGGAGAGGCAGCAGTTCAAAAGAGTTGAAAACAGTAAATTTGAAGATTAAATCAAGGAGGATCAATTTTGGATGTCATTGGAGAGTGTGGTGGAATCGTGCCAAACTATGAGGTATAACATGGAAGGATGTATCAAGAACATGGAAGCCATTATTGGTGATCAAGGAGATTTTCCGTTTTTAAGATGAATTGTCTTTCTTTAAATATTCAAGGTCTTGGCCAATCGGCTAAGAGAGGATGGATTCAGGAGATTAATATGAAACGTAAGGTCAATTTTTGTTCCATTCAAGAAACTAAAATAGAGAATATTGGCCTTTTTACAGTTAAATCCTGTGGGGTAATTTTGCTTTTGATTTTGCCATATAGTCCTTCTGTCGGTAAATTCTGGTGTGTTAATCGTATTGTTTGGGATCTAAACATTTTTCCGTGATATAGATAATGTGCCTATCTCGGATTCTTTTGATGGCTATCGAGGTACGTGGTTCCCTACGGCTACTAAACTTCTTATTGTTTCCGTTTATGCTCCGCAAGAAGTTTCTGAAAGAAGGCTTCTGTGGGAGTATATAGGTTCTCTAATCGAGCAATGGGAAGGAGAATGTGTCATTTTAGGAGACTTTAATGAAGTTCGTACGGAGCAAGAGAGGTATGGCACTGTGTTTAATGCGTTAGGTGCCAATATCTTCAATCATTTTATTGCCTCTGCGAATCTTGTTGATCTTCCTCTAGAGGGTTATTCGTTCACTTGGGCGCACAAATCCGCCGCGAAAA
Source organism: Tanacetum coccineum (assembly GCA_026074375.1). Taxonomy (NCBI): domain Eukaryota; kingdom Viridiplantae; phylum Streptophyta; class Magnoliopsida; order Asterales; family Asteraceae; genus Tanacetum; species Tanacetum coccineum. Next base: position 13,783 of record BQNB010064823.1, read on the forward strand.
TGAGTAAACTAGACCGCTTTCTTATATCTGAAGGTCTGTGTTCGATTTTCCCATCCTTATCAGCTATTTTTCTTGATATACACTCTCTGATACATAGACCGTATTCTTATGCGCTGAAGTGGTTGTTGAATATGAGTCCTACTCCGTTAAGGAATTTCAACTCATGGTGTTCTCTAAAGCAGTTTGATAAAATGGTTTAAAGTTCTTGTATAATACGTTGGATTATTGGAGAATAATGCTATAGTTTCAAATGCAGAAAAAGTTCCAAGCTTTAAAGTCTAAGATAAAATCTTGAGTAAACAGGAGAAAACATCGCAAGTGCTCAGAGAACTGCTTTTATTAATCGTCTAGTGGAAGCTGGGATAAAATTCTTGGATCAAGGTACTGGTACGGAAAACCTTGTGGCATGAATGAACTGAGCTTATGAAGACAATTATAAAAGGTTAACCATCTGTTGTCTCTTGACTTGGCTCAAAAAGCGAAAGTTCGTTGGTCGATTGAGGGTGATGAAAATTCTAAATATTTTCACGGAATTCTCAATAAAAAGAGATCTCAACTTGCTATCCGTGGAGTCCTTGTTGATGGGGATTGGATTGATGACCCTGCTAATGTGAAGAATGAATTCTTTAAACACTTTTCTAATCGTTTTTCAAAACCTCCTAGTGCTAATATTCGTCTTGACTCACAAATGTTTCGGACTTTATCTTCGGAGCAGGTGGAGGATATGGAAAGAAATGTTTCTTATGATGAGGTCAAGAGAGCTATTTGGGATTGTGGAACCAATAAATCCCCAGGACCGGATGGTTTTACCTTTGATTTCATTCGTAGATATTGGTATGTTATCGATAAAGACGTGGTGAAAGCTGTGGAGGAATTTTTTTACTCTAGCTCTTTCCCCCCAGGTTGCAATGCTTCTTTTATTACTCTTATTCCCAAGAAGCAAGACGCTAAGTTGGTAAAGGATTTTCGTCCCATTAGTTTGATTGGTTGTATTTACAAAATTGTTTCTAAGATTTTGGCTAATCGGTTGAGTATGGTTATTTCGGATCTTGTTAGCGATGTTACAATCTGCCTTGTCTCTAATAGACAGATTCTCGATGGTCCATTTTTAAATATAACGAACTTTTATCGTAGGAGTCAAATAGCCAAGAAAACTAAGGCTATATATTCAAAGGTTGACTTTGAAAAGGCCTTCGAGATTCGGTAAGGTGGGATTTTTTAGACGACCATTCTTGGAAAAATTTTGGTTTGTGTACTAAATGGAGAGGTTTGGATAAAGGTTGTTTAAATTATACTAGGGATCAATTCTTATAATGGTATTCCGACTCCTGAATTTAAATTCTTTAGAAGTCTTGAAGCAAGGTGACCCTATTATGCCCCGTTTCTTTTCATTTTTGTTATGGAAAGGTCTTTCATTTTCTTCTTTTAGCAAATTATAAATGCTGGGTTTTTTAAAGGAATCCCGTATTGATATTCCCGTACTTTGTCTCATTTGTTTTTCTATTATTATAAAGATGAATGCGTGTTCATTGGTTAAGTGGGTAAATTTAAATCTTTATTACCATTGTTAATATGCTAAAGTGCTTCTTCTTGGCTTCGGGTCTCAAGATTCAACATCCATAAAAGTAAACTCATTGGTATTGGCGTTTCTCATAGGATGGAGAATTATGCAGCTAACTTCATAGGATGCACTAACTTAAACACCGTCCTGAAACCCACCATGTTAGGGTAACCCTAATGTATCCACAGTGCAGCTCCACTACTACGTCGTTCTGCCGAACCATGTTGCCGTTCCCACAATCCCCCCAAAACCTAAACTACAATACTTAGCTATGCCCCAACTCCCACTAAACACACGAATTATTCAAGCGCATCCACCCTCAACAACCCACAAGTAACACCCTCTCCCAACCCTTTATCCACAAACTCAACAGTGATACGCAGCGACACCCGAACCCCAAATGTGAAAAACAAGCCCCCCAATTCCACCCTATAGGTGGAGGGACTTGGACGACTGCACAACAAGCCTCATTTACCATCCCCTCCCATCAATTTCCCAACACGCAGAAATTGGGTATTGCCTTGCGCGTTATAACGTCAAACTCCGCCCATCGCTTTTGTGGACAAGTTATAGCAGCACTAAAAAATCATAGCCGGGTTTGACCGAACTAGCACACCAAATCAAATGTTCTATTGATAAATAACCTCACGTCAGGATGATGAAACGAATGATCCAACAAAGATTGACAAGAATAAATTACCCATCCAAATAAACTGTTAAACCAGGTCAGGCCAAGAAACACGTCATTAACAGGTGAGAGCACTAGAGGATTCATTCGAAATTCCCTTGGACAATTACAAACAACCCTCCTAATCGTTTCCGCTAACCACTAACATGAAAAAAAATCAAAACCAATGATAGAGAAAACATAGGGGTTATAGTGATGAACCAGACTAAGTTTTTTGGTATGAATAATGTGCTAGATAGCACTACCTCAACCGAAAGTAAAGAACCCGTCTACCTCAACCCAGTTCCTTGAACAGGACGCCTTAACATATATACAGCACGCTCAAGCCATCCCTAAGGACTAAATTGCAAATCTTAGAACAAAACGCGTTCTAGATGCCTAGATTCTTAAAATAAGAAGACACACAAACATACAACAAATTAACTTGTAGGATAACGTAGCATCAGGCTGAGAATCAAATCAACTCTGTCAATCCATACTGTTAAAGTGGTCCCAATCATCTATGACAAGGATATTTTACGGTTAAAAATCCGGCTCATAAATATAATGATGAAGACCGATGCTTAGCCTACGGTTGGTCTGATCACGAGATTGTGATCCAATAAGCCGTTTCCTCACCCTAAACCAAAACATTCTTAGTGACGGAGAAAATCAAGTGTAAAACACAACCAACCACAAAAACGAAATATTCCCAACTAGTCTAACTCCATCTGGGCCCACAAGGTCCATTATAGACCTCGAAAAATACAATAAGTGGGCCGTTTGCCACTAGTCTCACCGACAAAACAACACGTAGCGGTATGGTTAACCAGTATTCTCGTCATCTTATACCGTCCACCAAGCATGGCTACATTATTTCTAAATTCAAATTAACCCTACTACTACGTAACATCATCAATTCACCATAAGTTGAACACGAACCACTTCGTACAATGCAAAAGGAATTCAATCACGTTATAATACGTGCGAAAGAAAACCCGACTCGGCATTTGTGGACTAAACAATTCCTGGAACCGACCATCAATATCAAAAAGAATTGTGAACGGTGCACCCCCCCTCGGGGTTCCAGTGGGGGGGGTGCTAAGAAAAGTTTGCATGATGACAGACCTAGGAAGACTTGTCTCAGTTAAACGGTGTACTGCTCATGACCAGGTTCACTTAAAAATTCTAATCTAGCAATATTTAATCCCATCGACCCACTTAGGGAGCCTAGGGAATCCAAAGTTACCACAGAAAACCCCGCTTTCTTACATGCACTTAAAATAACCCAATCCCAACACTCCTTACAACCCCCCCGAAACCGCACAACCCCGGGGACGCACACTCCCCCCCCCCTCACCAGACCACAATGCGGTGTCAACACAAGCGAAGGCTCCAGAAGCCACGATATGTCTCTTAAAGTCCCCAAAAGTAGAATACACTAATAAGAGAACCACCAATATACCATCAATACCACACCACCAATAATCGTACGGCCCCCGCCCCTCGCCCCCCCGACTTGTTCGCCCCCTACTAAATACATACCTCGAACACCTGACCCGTCATCCTACTGGCGTAAGTACGCGAATGTTGTAGCAAGGACTATAATAACCACCAGAAGTTAAGGTGGTAATCGCCTAATTTAATGAGTTAACAGCAAGTCAAATTCACACCATAAAGACCTCACGCACCCACAAAGATAATCCGAGCACCCCTCCCCGCGCCTTAAAAACCGTTCCCTCAGCCTACCCCCCGCCAACACGCTCCCAACGACGCAACAACCGTCTAGAGAACTACTCCTTGAAAAAGTCCTTACCAAACTCCCTCCAGAAAAAACGTAAAAAAACCCCCCCCTCTAACACACTAGGCCCCCAAGCACACCCCCCTCCCACTCCCCACTCTTCCACGAACAATCCCCCCCCCCCCCCCCTAGTGAAAAGTGACAAAACGTTTACACTCCACCCACGTCACCCGTGCGTTCGCCCGGTGGACCCACCCACGTAAGATGTTTACAACAACTGAACCTAACCGACCAAAATTAGTAAGAGGCTAGAAATAAAAAACGCACCACAAAGCCTAAAAAACCCCTAAAACACCCTACTAACCCCTAAAACAAACAACGAGAGTAGCCACACACACAAACCTACTTGAGCTTGGAAATACACCACCTATGCTACCTCTCTCACTACCTCTGCCAGCCCTTCCACCACCCCTTTTACCACTTCCACCAGCTCTACCACCACCCCTTCCACCACTTCCACTACCATTAGTTACACCACTACCACTACCAGCATTTACACCACTACCACTAGTATCATTTACACCACTACCACTGCCATCATTTCCATCACCTCTACCAGATCTACCACCACCCCTAGATGCACACTGCCCCATAAATACTTGTTTATTCCTACCAGGTGGGTTTTTTCAACTTCAGATTTAGGTTGTGGGTCTTTCTTACATGATGCCTTATTGTGACCATTTTCCCAACAAGTCTTACATGTCATAGTCCTACCCACCCTACTTACCTGGCTCCCATTAGTTTTACCTGGGGCTTGAATTCTTTTTTTCTGAGGTCTGCCAGGCATTTTTCTTATTATTGGTGGTAAAGGTGGAACATCATTAGTCCTCTTCCACATATTTGTCCCAAACACTGGTTTAATGGAAAACTGATATGCATTAAACCATGACTCCCTACTATACCAATGGCTAACACCTGCATCTAAGTCAGACCCAACATGCATGTAGGCTGCCACAACATGCACACAAGGGATACCACTTAATTCCCACATCCTACATTGACATACCTTGTGTTGCAGACTCACACCATAACTCTGATCACCTTTTCTTACTTCCAACTCCTGGAATCCACTTGGATAGACAAACCACTCTCTGTAATAAAATAACAGTTTAGTTAGTATATAATTAATTTTATAAATATATACAACAGTTCATGTATTTACCTTTGTTTCTCCTTGAGTATCTCTAACCTCTTCCTTATACTTGGTGTGATTGTGTCTTCTAAGCTGAAAGCAAGCTTATTCATTGCCACTATTCTTTGCATAATGTACAACCTTATCTCCTCTAACATGGTGATAATTGGTTTCATCCTTGGACCCAAGATTGCTCTATTAAATCTTTTAGAGATTCCATTCTCAAATGATGCACATCTCCTGTCCATCTCAAAGAAAGCCCTTGACCATGAGTTGGGATTTCTTTGAATGAGATAGTCATATGCATTTGCATCTAAGAGTTTTATCTGGTCCATGATTTATAGAAACTGTTGTTCAAGTTTACAAGAAGCTACAACCCAAAATAGTCTCTGATATTGCAACCCACTGTACTTTTTTTTGAAATTTTCATATATATGTCTTGTACATTTTCTATGCTCAGCCTCTGGTAACCAATCATTGACAGCATCATTTAAACTCTACATATTTGACAAACAAATAATAATTAGACAATTTGTTAGGTATACATAGTATTTTAAAAATATTAGAAGTGTATAATATAATACCTTTTGTGAATCTGATATGATTGTAATGCCTGTTCTATCATTCAAACACAGATCATCATGCAACAAATGCAATAACCAACCCCAATTGTCTGCATTCTCAACCCTTACTACGGCCGAAGCAATGGGATACATTTGGTTGTTTGCATCCCTTCCCATGGCTGTTAGTAGTTCTCCCCTGCATGTATGCTTTAAACAAACCACCATCTCATACCCTTATTACCTTCTACACCCAGCTAACCAACCATCCTTCACTCCTTTAAAACAGATGTACATTCTCTTGAAAGATACAAACCTATTATTAGATTCAACTACATCCAGTGTGCATGTAGAACCAGGGTTTGAGTCTAGTAGTGCTTGCCTATACTGATAAAGTTTTGCATAATGCTTGATAAGCCCACCCTCATGATAAAATAATGCCAACTGTTTTGCTAGCTTACACTATCCCACACTCACATCAATCATGAACTTTTGTCTAATGTCATCTCTCATTTTCCTTAAAGGCATAAATGGATCCTCAATGATTTCCTTAAAATACTGCATAGCAATCCACTTATAAGTAACAAGAGATCCTAAGTTGTAGTTTCTACAACATTTATGTTCTGATCTCAGTGACTTGATCTGAAATGAGTGCTCCCTAGACATCCATGAAGCATACAATCTAAAAGGGCAATTAACTTTTTTAGAAAGTTGTATCTGTTTCTTTGTCTATTTAGGAGACTGACTAGTACCCTCCCCAGATTATGAATCAGGTTTCTTAACAGGTTTCTTAACATGTTTCTTAACATGTTTCTTATAAGTTGTTTACTAGGCTTTGGTTTCCTCATCCCCCTTATCAAACTAGTCCATTTCATTATTTGGCATAACTCTATGTTTATAGTTCCGTCTTTTCTTGCTAATCTTCCTCTTCCTAGTTTGCTACCATCATTAAACCAATACTTGCTACACTCAACACTCTCTACCCTCCAGTTCATTTTTCATGTACCAAAGTTGGTAACCATGGGCAACACCATAGTTTTCCAATGCCATCTTTAATTGTTGTGGGGTCTCATACCTCATGCCTAAGATTGGTTCCATCTTATCCCAAGGGATATCAAGGTCAAAAGATGGATAAACTACCCCCTTTTTACCTTATAGACATGATCTATTTGGTTGTCATCTGGATCTACTTGTGGTGTTTCCTTATTCACTCCATACTCAACATTACCCCTAAACAGAATCCTAGCAATGCATAACTTAGTCAAGAATGGGTCTTGTGTACAATGTTCTTTATCATAACCACTATCATCTCCCTCAGTATGAAGTCTAACATTTTCTATCTCTTTTCAAATACATCACTCACTATAATGATAAGTCATACTCACAAAAAAATCTATTAGATTTGTTCCTAGTCTTTCTCAAGTTTCCTCATTTCTATCTCATTCAACCATTTCCTATTGATATCATAACAAAATGATCACATACATATCTAATCTGGAACACCATTATCATAAACCTACCATTAACTAAATCACAATATCCTGGTTGTACTTTAATTTCTTCTATTAAGAAGTTTAACTTTTAGCACCACGATCCTGTATCATGCTCTTCTAGTTCCACCAATTCAAGTTGCTTAAGCATGACATCAGATGAATACTTTGACTCTATGGCCCTTTTACAAGAACTAGATGAAGATGTTACACATCAAGATATCACAGTTTCAAGTGTCAAATTCAATCTTTCTGCACCTGTAAAGTCAAAAGAAGTGGTCATACGTCCTGCCACTTTAGGTATGATGTTCTTCTAGACATGGCGATTTTTACACGTTTAATTTAAATGGGTAGATTTCGATAATGTCTTATCTTATGGTTTAAGCTGATTAATAAAAGACAACGCATAGCTTAAAAGATATATGTCCAAAAAGTTGCTCAAAGTGTATATCTAATGCATAGAACCTCCTAAATAATTTTATCAAGCAAATTAACTACTGAAATAACATAATCTTTGTAATCATATCTAATATATTTATTCTATAGAAATTATATACAAAAAAACTCAAATAAAAAGTGTTTGGGGTCAACCGAAGCCACCCCTATCATATATGGTTGAACCCGTTTTTATTCGCTTGACCATTCTAGCCATTTAGAATCGGTTTTGTTCTCCCTATTATGTCTGCTATGTGCTTATTGTGATATTTAATAACAGTGTCGCTTAGAAATGATGAAGATTGCATGCCTTCGGGACAAAAGACATATGCCGTGGAAGATAAGAACCAAAATTCTTTGAATGGTGTTAACTTAACGACATCATCTTTGAGTAGTTCTGAAAATACATCAAAAGATTGGAAGAAGGAGAATGCTAGTGGGATAAAAAGGCGCAAAGTGATGAAGTATCTATGTTGTTTGGCATTTTGAAATGTTTTTTCTCTAAAGAAGACACAACGAGAGATGAATCGGATTCATTTAATTGTTTGAATAAGGTTAGGTTTTTGATATTCATGTTAAGAGGACCACAGGGGTAGCAAGATTTTCACATATGTTTTATGGTACAATGTTGATAGTGTAAATATTGTGTAAAGTGACTTTTATGTTTTTTTTTGGAACGGCAATTTGTGGCTACATGGCCCCTAGCCCAGAAGGCGTAGCGAGCCCACACAACCAGGTTGGGTCCAGCCCAGAAGGCAATGGCATCCTTCCCTTTACACACGCGGGAGGAAAGCCCTATCACCCTAGACAAGACTCGAACATGAGACATTGCCTAAGAGGGTAAAACCTCCATACCATTTGACCAAATGCCCGTTGGTAAGTGACTTTTATGTTTGATATGATTTTACAGAGGTGAACCCTTGTTTACATCACTACAAGAATTCTGGCAAATAACCACGGAGAAATTTCGTGGGTGAAAGACATAATTTCGTGGGTAATTGGGTAATACCCACGGATCACCCACAACTCTCTCAAGATGGGTAAAACCTTCGAGGCTAATTGTTTGCCCATGACATTTTTACTTTGTGGGTAAATTTACCCACACCATTTAAGGTGGGTGATTGTGTAACGTTCATGGGTAAAGTATTGTGGGTTTTTCTAAACTCACGAGGAATATACCCATGGATATACTTGTGGGTAATTTGCGGGTAACATCACCCACAAAACTATTTGTGTGTAAAAGTCAATTTCCGCAATAATTAGCAAATGGATTCAGTCTCGTATATATTCGTGGGCAAAAACAGTGGGCAAATTTACCCATAATAATTCGTGGTAAACTACCCGCCCATATAAAACAAATACCTCATGGGTAAACTTTTCAAAATATTGTTTTTATTTTACAGATTGCGACAACATATTTCATGTAATATGAAACCATACACTCAACACAAATATTCTCCTAATATTAAGCACTCTTATAAAGAGATCACTCCATACGTAAATATTAGGGAGAAAATTATGAAATAATAACCAAATTTGAGTTTTGTTTCAATAAAGTCACTATAACTTTTTTTTATTGTCAAATAATAACCAAGTTTGAAAAATGTTTCAATTTAATCACTGTAACTTTCTTTTGATTGCAAAATAATAACCAAGTTTGAAAAGTTTCATTTTAGTCACTCAAAGTTTTAATAGTGTTCTATTATTGTGTAATTTCTTTTCACCTGTGCATAAGTTGGTTGTACATTAAGTTAGATGAGATAAGTGAAATTCGAGGGTGGATGTTTATTATTTATGTACAACCAGATAATGCACATATGAATAGTTTAAAGTTAGTATTTTTTGAAAATTACACAATAATAAAACAGTATTCAAACTTAAGTGGTTTTTATGGTGGGAGAAAATTATGAAATAATAACCAAGTTTGAGTTTTGTTTCAATAAAGTCACTGTAACTTTTTTTTGATTGTCAAATAATAACCAAGTTTGAAAAGTGTTCCAATTTAGTCACTGTAACTTTCTTTTGATTGCAAAATAATAACCAAGTTTGAAAAGTGTTTCATTTTAGTCAACCAAAGTTTTAATAGTGTTCTATTATTGTGTAATTTGTTTTCACCTGTGCATAAGTTGGTTGTACATTAAGTTAGATGAGATGAGTGAAATTCAGGGGGTGGGTGTTTATTATTTATGTACAACCATATAATGCACATATGAATAGTTTAAAGTTAGTTTTTTTTGAAAATTACACAATAATAGAACAATATTCAAACTTGATTGGTTTTTATGGGTAAAAGAAACTTTGAGTGACTTTAGTAGAACACTCACAAAACTTGGTTACTATTGAGTAACATTTTCCCTAAATATTAATATCACTGATACAAACAAACACCCTAAAAATAGATAAGACTTGTTAGGTAACAATCTAGGTAGGGCTATAATGGTCATCTACCTCTCTTGCATCAGCTTCAAAATGACGTGTGTTTGGATCATGGGGAGCATCTCCTCCGTCACTATCTTCACTATTAGTGTCACAATCGGGTTTGTTGATGTTTCTTAATAATTGTTTCACCATTCTTATAGACTTTTTCTCCCACCTTCATATAGCTTGGAAATTTCATTTCTTTTGTTTCCAGAATTTATAACATGATCAACTCCTTTTGAACCAACACTACACAGGTTTTACTCTTTGCGCCACTTGCAGCCTCAACATAAAGTGGCGTGTATCTGGCCCAAGCCTTTGTAGATGCTAAATTCCCCCCCCCCCTTTCTTGCTACAGACGCAATGCATTATCCTATAAGTGTGTACATTTAATGATGAGTAATTCTTAAGCTAACAATAATATTGTATGATCAAGAAATCAAAACTAACGTTGACTCTTTTTTACCTCTCATAATAAAAATTGTGTTGTCATGGCCGTTGGTATGCAAAAGTAGCTCAAAACCTGTAGATGGATGCTTGTATGTATTTTTCTTATCCCAAGATTCCCTTTTCTTACCCCTTTTAATCAATTGGCAGAAACTCAAATAAGATTGATCCAAAATGAGTTTGATTCAATCGTTGATCTTATTCCTGTTTGATCACCAATCACTGAATAACATTTGATTATTGAGATTATTTTCTGATTCGAGTCCTTTAATCTTGTGGTATTGGGTTCGACGTGTCATTATGTTAGGGTTTTGATTTCGATCGACAACCCTTTTCCTGTTTGATCACCATTCACTCAATATCATTTGATTAGGGTGATTTACATCTGATTATTGATCTCTAACCTTCTTTTATTTGGTTCGACGTGTTTCATTAGGATTAGGGTTTTCGTTTCTTTCTTTAATCATGAGCGGTCGTAATTTCCATAACTCAAATGAAAATCAAACGCAGAAGATTTCGAAATCAGGTTTTGTGACAAATTTTCCTAAAGATTCCACCCATTCCTCGTGGTCCTAATCATTCCACTCCTAAAGAGACCAATATGGAGAATTCAAACAACTCCTTTGTTTCTGTTCTTAAGCGTGGAAGTCAATCACATGTAACTCCTGAAATTTGGTTCTTGATGATACTTGTATTAAGGAGTTTGATTTTGGCATGTCTCTAATGGGAAGGGCAAAAGACGTTTCTGCTATTCCTAACCTACCTTGTATTATTTCTAAAGAAGGCTTTCAAAACTTCAAGCTTTCATATCTTGGAGGGATGTGGGTTCTCTTTGAGTTTGATTCTCTCACTACAAAAGAGAAATTTCTCAGTCATTCTGGTATTGGTTCTTGGTTCACTGAGCTTATTCAAGCGACCGGCTCATTTAAAAATGATGAAAGGATCGTTTGGATTTCCATTGAGGGTCTTCCTATCAAAGCTTGGACTCCTAACACTTTTCGTAAGATTGCATCTTTATGGGGTGAGTATGTGGAGTGGGAAGATGATGATCTAAAATCTTTGTCATGTAAACACTTATGTTTAAAAACTAATATGAAAGTGATCATCAATGAAAGGCAGAAAGTAATAATTCAAGGCAAAGTTTATTGGATTCGCGTTAAAGAATTAGATGCTTGGTTTCCAAATTTCCAAGAAGATGACCAAGATGATCTCTCTTCTGATGGGGAATCACAAGAAGGTGATGTCGCAAACAAAGCTGATAATAATGAGAGTGATGTTGATAGAGTATCAGAATCGAGCTTCATGCAAGAAAACGACACTGCTCACAAAGACGCCAACATTTGCAAAAAAGGAGAGGTTGGATCACACTCAGAAGACCCTTTCAACATTTATGGCATATTGGACGGACAAAAGAACAACGTTTGTAACTCTTGCAGCGATGAACCAAAATTCCCACCTGGTTTTACTCCAGATAACAATGATCATGAAAAAAACGTGGCAGAAAATATCAAAGATACTACTGAACGTGTTCAATCTCTCTCAAATAAACTCAATGATTGTTGTTCGAACCGTGGATTTTCATCACAACGAAGTATGCACTCTCACTCTCAGAAAAGTAAGGTAGGTGGATCTATTTTAGATCTAATGGATGAATTGGTTACTGTTGGCCAAACCATGTGTTACAATATGGCAGGTTGTGAAAAAAACATTCAGGAAATAATTAACTCACAAGGAGATTTTGATGTTGTTAAATGAATTTTTTATGTCTCAATATTCAAGGCCTTGGAAACAAGGCTAAACGGAGATGGATTAAGGAGTTATGTCAGAAGCATAGAATTAATTTTGCCTCTACTCAAGAAACTAAAGCGGAGAGTATTAGTTTGCTCACCATTAAGGATTTATAGGGAAATCAGATGTTTAACCATGTTGTAGGATCTTCAGTCGGTTGTTCAGGATGTATCTTATGTATGTGGAATCCTAACATGTTTATTAAAGAGCAAGTTTCTACTTGTGATTATTTTGTTGCTTTGATGGGCACTTGGGCTCCAACCTCTTCTAAGCTTCTTATTATATCCGTTTATGCTCCTCAAGAGTTGAATGAAAGGCGTGATTTATGGGATTATCTTCGTACGATTATTGATAGATGTGAAGGTGATACCATGATTATGGGTGACTTTAACGAAGTTCATTCAGAACATGAAAGGTTTGGTTCTACGTTTAATAGGCAAGGGGCTATTGCTTTTAACAATTTTATTTCTTTGGCATGTTTAATTGATCTTCCCCTAGAAGGTTATGCTTTTACATGGGCTCGCAAGTCGGCTTCAAAGATGAGTAAATTAGACCGTTATCTTATTTCCGAAGGTGTTTTGGATTTATTTCCACATCTTTTAGCTCTATGTTTGGATCGACACCTTTTTGATCACCGTCCTATCCTTATGCGGGAAACAAATTATGATTATGGTCCTTCTCCATTTTGGTTTTTCCATTCTTGGTTTGCCATGGAGGGTTTCAATTCTTTTGTGGAAACTACCTGGAAGTCATTAAATATTATTGAGCCAAACGGTTTAATTCGGTTGAAGAAAAAGTTGCAAGCTCTCAAGATTGCTATCAAGGCCTGGTCGAAAGAAGCTAACAAAAGGTCAAATGACAGGAAGATCAACATTCAACAAAATCTCACAGAAGTTGATAAGCTTATTGATCAAGGAAAGAGTAATGATGAGATTCTTATCAAAAGAATCACGCTTCTTAATGATCTTCAGGAGCTTAATAATAGGAACACCATAGAGATTTCTCAAAAAGCCAAAATCCGATGGTTCGTTGAAGGTGATGAAAACACCAAATATTTCCATGGTATTATGAATAAAAAGAGATCCCAACTCGCCATTCGTGGGACTCTTGCTAATGGGGAATGGATTTCGGAACCTCACAGAGTCAAAAATGAATTTTTTACTCATTTTAAGAAGCAATTTTCGCCTATCCAAGCTCCTAGTATCTGCTTTGACTTCACTTTTCCAACTCGCCTATCTTCAGATCAAGTTCAAGATTTGGAGCGTCCTGTTACTTATGATGAGGTCAAAAGGGCTGTTTGGGATTGTGGCACCAACAAATCACCTGGGCCAGATGGATTTTCCTTTGAATTTTACCGTAAGTATTGGACAACAATTGATGATGATGTGTTTCAAGCTGTCAGAGATTTTTTTGTGAATGGGCACTTTCCTAGAGGATGCAACTCTTCTTTTATAGCCCTTATTCCCAAGATCCAAGATGCCAAATTTGTGAAAGACTTTCGTCCTATAAGTCTTATTGGGAGCGTTTACAAAATCATAGCAAAAATTTTGGCCAACAGATTATGTCTAGTTCTGCCTTATCTCATAAGTGATGTTCAATCGGCTTTTGTTGCTAATCGTCAAATTCTTGATGGGCCTTTCATTCTTAATGAGCTTCTATCTTGGTGTAAGTTTAAAAAGCTAAATGGGATGATTTTTAAGGTGGACTTTGAAAAGGCTTTTGATTCTGTGAAATGGGACTACTTAGATGAGACCCTAAAGGCTTTTGGTTTTGGCTTAAAATGGCGTAATTGGATCAGTAGTTGTCTTAATAACGCCATGGGATCGGTGCTCGTTAACGGTAGCCCTACTTTGGAGTTCCAGTTCCATAAAGGCTTAAAGCAAGGTGATCCCATCTCTCCTTTTTTATTTATTTTGATTATGGAAACTCTTCACCTCACGTTCAAGAGAGTCTTAAACGCCGGTTTATATAAAGGTATCTCTCTAAACGACTCTTTCACGATCTCTCATTTGTTTTATGCGGATGACGTAGTCTTTATTGGTGAGTGGAACAACAATAACATTCAAACTTTATTGAGTGTTTTGAGGTGTTTCTACTTAGCTTCAGGCCTTAAAATTAATCTTCACAAAAGCAAATTGATGGGGATTGGTGTTAGCTCAAATGTTGTTGCAGCTGCAGCTTCTTTGATTGGCTGCTCTATTTTAACTGCTCCCTTCAATTATCTTGGCGTGAAGGTTGGTAGCAACATGTCAAGAATTAACTCGTGGGACGATGTTATCTCTAAGGTTTCTTCGAGATTGTCTAAATGGAAGCTTAAACTCCTTTCTATAGGCGGCCGCCTTACCCTTTTAAAGTTAGTTCTCACCTCGATTCGCTTTATCATATGTCTATATTCAAGGTTCCAATTGGCGTGTTAAATCATTTGGAATCTATTTGTCGGAATTTCTTTTATGGAGTTGATGGTTCTGATAGGAAGCTTGCTTGGATTGGCTAGAATATGGTTCTAACCTCAAAAAGAATGGTGGTCTTGGTGTCTCTAGTTTTTTTGCACATAATTGCGCTCTCCTTTTCAAGTGGGTCTGGAGATTTCTATCTGATGGTTCGTCTTTGTGGACTCGTTTTATTAAAGCCATCTTTGGTAACAAAGGAGCTTTAGATACTCATAAGTTAATTCCTAGAAGATCTCCATGGCAAGATGTGACATTTCGTATTTTCAGGTCATTTACGACGCTATTTAATTCACTATTTATTTCTATTCTCGTACGCGTTTGCTTTTAATTTTAATCGTTA
>BQNB010064824.1:0-35161 GCA_026074375.1 Tanacetum coccineum
CGTTTAAGCAAAAAGGTATGTGCAAATAAGCTTAGGTTTTTATAAAAACTTAAGGTAAAGCAAATAATTAAGTAATTAATTAACTAATAAAAAATTTTATAGATGAATAGTAAAATACGAATTTTAAAAGAAAAAAAGAAAAGAAAAGAAAAAAATAGAGTTGTATTAGAAATCAAACACTAACTAGGCTTTATCTAGGATTACCTTAGAGCCTATAAATACAAAAAAAAAACCTAAACCCCTATTGAAGTTGGCCGATTTTTGCAAGAGAAGAAAAAGAAGAGAATTTTAGAGTTTTTCTTTTAAGGTATTTTTCTAATCTTTGTTTAACCCTAGTTATAAATTTTCAATTCCAGTAATCTAAACATGATGGATTAGGGTTTAAATTAGGATTATAAATTAGGTTTCTTAAGTTTCTGAAAGATTATGATGTTATAATAATTGTTTGATCATTAGTTTAATTGGTTGCAAGATTTGATGCGTGTATTTAGGTCTAGATCGCCCGAAGTAGTTGTTTAATTCACTGCAGAATTTTGGTCAGTCTTATAGAGGTCATAACTGAATCATAAAAGATCAAATAAATAATTTACAACATACTGGAGATAACCTCAGAGAGTCTACTTTCCAGAAAAGTTTGCCTCGTGAGTTTTTATGGTCAAAAAGTGGGTCAAAAGGTCGTTACAAAATCGGTGTGTAAACAGTGACGAATTTCAGATTTGGTTTTGATTTTTCTAAAAATAATTAGACATCTAGTTAGAGGCTCTAAATCAAGTGGAAGTTAGTTCATATATTGTGTGTGAACCCTGAATGTTTGCTAAAGCTATAATGAGGTCTAAATTGGTTATCTAGCGTCATACTTTTAGAAGGTCAGATTCTGGACGAATTTTGGACACTTTAAAATAATAAATTTCTAAGGGCCATTTGTAAAAGGGTAATGGTTTTGGGAGAGCTATGAGAGGTTCATAAGGCATATAAGTAGCATGGTGAATTTTGATTTGAATTATGGGAGTGTTTAAGTGGTACGTTTAGGACGCGTAAGTGAGTATAAAATTCTGCTCAAAACCAGAAAATATAAAGTGTAGCATTGAAGTGTAAATGGCATATGTAGGAGTTGGAAAAGGTTTAAATCAAGTATAGAGCTATGGTAGATAGCTTAGATATCCATCATAGTTGAGGTTACATCATATTGGGTTGAATGCCTAATTGATGGTAGCTTATTGTGTGCTTAATTGTTTAGATTGTCCGTGAAGTGTTTATGAAGATTTTGTTGGAATCTTTTGGGAAGCTAAGCATCAGGTGAGTTTCATAGCCTCTTTTTCTTATGTTTTTTTAGGGTGAAAATGATGCTATGAGTTTAAATGTTTTAGTTGTTGTGATTATGTGTTTGTATGTTATGTGGTATGCTCAATGGCTTTGTGAACAATTGGAGTCGTTTATGTGGTATGCTTCATGGCTTGGTGATCAATTGGAGTTATTATTATTATTATTGTTGTGAAGTATGTTAGTTCGGTTGAGAGTGGTGCTTACCACAAACAAATCCAACTGAAGGGTTAAAATAATACCTACTGACTTTGTGTTCCGATCGGAGGGTAGTGAGCTACCCATGACCCTATTGTGAGTATGGAATGATAGACCAGTGGACTGTGGTGTCATGTGTGTTGTTTTGGATTGTTTTACTAATCGCAGCAATTGTTTTGTAAGATTTTGTTATGTGTCTTAACCCTATGACTCTCACCAACCGTTGTGTTGACGTTTTTAAGCATCATTTTCAGGTGTGCTTAATGGTGCTAAGTTAGAGCGAAGTGGCTAGAAGAGACCGTAGAGTGCTTGGAGTTTATTTATGTTTTCTGTGTGAATAAATGCGTTAGCATGAATTGTTTGGATTATGTTCTGCATGTCATTTATTGACGAGACCTCTTTCTCATTAATAAAGACACCATTAGGTTTTGGGTATTGTTATGACACTTTGTGTCTTTGCTTTACTTTAGTATTCATTTTAGTATTCTATATATAGACACTATGTGTTATGATTTTTTTTTTTTTTTTTTTATGCCTCATGTTTCCGCCTTGGCGGGGTGTGACATGTCGTCCCGAATGTCTCTGGTCAAAATTTTCCTTATTTCACGCATGGTCAAAGTTTTGAAAAGGTGGTGTTATGGTCTTTTAGTGGGTCTTTGGGGAGGACATTTTTGTCCGATCTGAAAATTCGTCCCATGTTCTATCTTTTTTCTTGTAGTGTATATAGGATAGCCGTGTACACACGCTTAACGGCATTGGTGTCTAGTTTCAACAAAATTTCGATGGCGGATGGTTTTTTTTTTTGACAAACACTATTTGCAGCTTTAAGGAATCATTATATATCTATTGTTGACGGTGCATCAGACATTAGCTAATTAGAACCGTTAGACTGAAGTGTTATTCGATCACAACCATTATAATTTCTCAATTAAAAGCTAAGAGTTTGTTAGTGTTGATTAGGCACGTGGTTAAAAAAGAGTTAAAACTAACCCATCTTTATAAGGATAAAAGCTATAGATGGGTAACGTACTTTTTATTTTGTGCTAATATGATTAACATACTTTCAAAAAGTCACCAAAAAGTGTAACCATACTTTAGTATACCTTGAACTTTGTAAATAATAAAATGTGTCACATTTGAACTTTATGAAGTACCGATAGTAACACCAAAAGTACGAATAGTAGCACCCACTTAAAATAGTTAACTGGCACGTGAAAAGTGTACGTAGTTTAACTTCTTGAATAATGGTCAACAACGGATTCAGAAGTCTCACACATATCGATAATTCTACACCAAAAATATTATTGACAATATTTTACTAAAATACAAAATTTAAAAGAAATCATATAGATTAAAACTTTTATTCCTTTTAAGTTTCATACAAATCTAACCTCATGGCTTTAGTTGTCTTTGTTTTTAAAATCATGAGAGAACGAGTGGGAATTCGCCCGCACGTTGCGGCGAGGGGCGGGAGCAAATCAGAATCTAAAGAGCTCGTCTATTGTGTACCTGATAAGAGTTCATCACTAAACTTGCATAACAAAGGCGCTACACACTACTCTTTAAAACATACATAGATTTCCAATAAAAACATAGAACTATAACATGGTCAACAAACGGATTAGAAATTTTATCTAGATGACAGCTTAAATTTTTCACATTCCAATAATAAGTTTTTAAACGGCTACCGTTTTACATAACAATCCAAATCTGATATTATTTTCACTTTAAATGGTTAGATACTTGAAATCATAATCACCTTACAAAAGGGATAGAAGTTCATAAGCATGTTAATTACAAACAAAATATATGAGCCTTAAAAATATGCTTGCACAATTGCTGATATCTGTCACCTTACCAACATAAAGAAGCTCATAAGACCTGCAGTTGAAGTGAAGGAATCGCATAAGTTGCTGATACCTGGAGTTAAAGTTGAAGTGAAGGAACTGCATAACCTGGAATTTGAAAAGAAAACAACCAAGCATGACTAACAAATTGATTAACATGGTATTTAAATCAAATGATATGCAGCCAAGTTGTTTGAAACAACATAAATAAATGCCATAACTGT
Organism: Tanacetum coccineum; assembly: GCA_026074375.1. Lineage (NCBI taxonomy): Eukaryota > Viridiplantae > Streptophyta > Magnoliopsida > Asterales > Asteraceae > Tanacetum > Tanacetum coccineum. The sequence continues at coordinate 3,590 of BQNB010064824.1, forward strand.
TTTTAATATTTTACAAACCTTCCTAGAGAAAAGAACTAAACGTCTAATGCCCATTTCAAGATCTGAGTGCCCATTCTAATCCTTGATAATACGACAACATCCTTATGTAGACTTCACAGCATCAGTACAATAAGCAAATCCCAAACACCCTATAAATTGGTTTTTTCTTGTATCAAACTTATATACCGTAACTATTAGTAGCCACACATCTACTTATAAACGGGTCAGTTCGAGTTTTATTTCATCTACATACGGGTTATGTACATAAAAAAGAACACTAATCAGTTGGCTATTTAGGTGAAAAATTAACTAACATAATGCTAGTTAACAAACATGATTGTTCTTTCCAAGGCTAGGGATATTATATTTTCTTAAAATTATGTTAGTTATATTTTCTTAAAATTATGTTAGTTTATTGTGGCAGAGCAACAACCACATATTTAGTAAAAAACTATGTACTGTGCCATTTTCATTGATCAAATCACAACCAGTTAAAGAGTTCAATATGCGACCAAAAAGATGCAAACTACAGCCGAGCCTTGTGATAGGTGTGGGTTTGGTGACTCGGATCATAATCTCATTGTCTTTGTCCCTCACGTTGTTCCTTAATAGGCTCTACTGAAAACAATGATTAATATAAATGTGATTAAGTATATTAGAAATCACTAATATAAAATGATATAATGAAGAACTTTAAAAAAATGATTAGTTTTTAACGATACCATCATTAAGACTTCTTAAACATATTTCATCAGGTGTTAATGATCTGCAAAGTGACTCCATACTTTTAAAAATATCAAATTTAGCTTACGTACTTATTCAAGTACAAAAGTTCAACCTAATATCATCTATCTTTTTTATCACTACTTTTTCGCCTAAATGCGTATAGTAAGCCGAACATACAACACCATAACTTCCTTTACCAATTACTTCTTCTATCTTATACCTACTCCATTCACCATATTCGGTGAGAAAATCCACTTATGCACATCCCTACAATATCAAATCATTTATAACTAATTTAACGAACTTCTACTAACACAATAATAATACCATAAAAACTAATCTTTACACCCTATAAATCATTCTACACCATTAACACCACCCCTTAAATAAATACAAAATGTATGAAACTTAAAGCATCCACAATGATTGAGCTTTTCAATAGGTTTATAACATGCAAAATCATAAATTTATAAACCTTTTGATATTATAAACCTCATACCACTATGCATAAACCTTTTATAACAATATGAAATACACATGCATTCAATTATGAAAAGGTCTAAGATCTTAAACCTCTTATAGTTGAAACAAAAGATAAACCTTTTCGTAAGTTATAAACCTTTTCATAGACCTCTCATAGTGGATGCCCTTATCATTTGTAGGAACACTTAGTTATCTCATTAACCAATAATCACAAACACAAATTAACACCACCCCTAAAATAAAACATTTATAGTTTATTACCAAATAATCTCTTTTCTCCCCCATGAATCGGTTACTGCTCCGACCATCATCTGTTGCCGCTCCGCATCGAGAAGCGCCGACGTCTACAAGAGTCCTAACATCTTCACCCAAAACCCATAATCAAAAACCAAAACTGAAAATAAAAATAAAAACTGAAAATATAAGAACACTTTAAATAGAAAATTTAATTAGATTTGATAAAAATTAAACTTACATAAACGATTTGTTGCAATTTTAAGCCATTAAAATATGCCACTTTGTTAAATTTTGTTGAGGGAGGCGTGTAGGTGAGATGGTTCTGGAAAGGATTTGTGTGTACTTTTGTTTGATGATTTGATGGTTCTGGAATGGATTTAGTGGTATGACACAATTTAGGAGAGAAAAGAGAGAGATAGGTTTTGATATGTGCTGGATATTCATATTGAGAAACACGTATGCTTCAACCGAGTTTGCTTTTTAAAAAATGCCTCTTAAGAATATTTTAACTCCACGCGGTCAGATATTTGAGTCATTAAAACTGTTTATTTTTTTCAAATCATTCAAAGTCAGTAAGAGAGGCAAACAGTGTTAAGAGCTTTTATTTTTTTATCATTAAGAGTCGGTAAGAGACATAAACCTCTTACTGAACTAGATGTGAAAGCGGTGTCTTAAAACCTCTTAATGTCTTTTATTTTTTAATTTTATTGTTTTTTTTAATTTTTGTGTTTTTTTTTTCATTTCTTCATTTTTATTCACCTTTGTATTTTGTATTGAAAGTATTAAATAGAATCATTAAATATATTTTGTTAGATAAAGAGTGTATAAGATGATATGTGAACTCATATTTTGTTCAAATTGAAGGGTACAGTTTCGAACTCATACATCTCAATTCTAACGCGACTCATTTACTTAATCGTTTTAAGAAGTTCAATTCAAACTTTAAATTGATTATATAATAATTTTTTTAATAAAATTTATTTCTTGTGTGAATGCAATCGTTTTATATTTAAATTGTAAAAATTATAGTTTAATACATCTAGACATTTTTACCAAACAAACAGTGTTATTTCATTAGATTGAAATTTCTCAACCACTTATTCAGATTAAGATGAAAATCAAATTCAGACTTTTTTACTAAATATTCAGATTCAGATTCAGAGATAAACAAATAATTAATGCATTAAAAAATAATTAATGCATTAAAAAATTTCCCCACTAAGTATCAATCCACCAATTGTTGAAAAAAAAGCCCGAATCACCAGCCCATGACAACAGCCCTACGAAAACAAGCCCAGCTCGCGTGTTTTTTAACGGGTTTTAGTATATTGTTGAATGAGGAAGAGTATGGTAGTGTGTAGAGATGCAAATAAATCGGTTAAAACCGGTTTTCGGTTATTAGAAAACCGGTTTTTTTAATAACCGGTTTCGGTTTTTTCGGTTTTTCCGAAATCGGTTTTTTTCGGTTATAAATGTTCGGAATCGGTTTTTTTCGGTTATAAATTTTCGGAATCGGTTTTTTACCGGTTCGGTTTTTTTCGGTTATAAATGTTCGGAATCGGTTAATACCCGCGGAAACATCTTCGATACCTAATAACTTTAAAATAACCGATATGGTCACAAACGTACAACCCATTATATTAAAAAAAACCCATATAGCAAAAAAAAAACAACACTTTAAACATGAGGCCCAACACATAAGCCATATAAAAAAAATTACTACAAAAACACAGTCGTTTTGACTGTGGGCCGTTTGCTACAGTAACGGGCTCCCCGATTTTGGTTTTTTTTTTTTTTTAATTTGTATGCACAAAGTAGGAGTTAAAAAAAATATTACAAAAGTTCCGATTTATTCAGATAAAAAAATACTCGCGGAAATATGTTCGATACCTAATAACTTTAAAATAACCGTTATGGTCACAAACGTACAACCCATTATATTAAAAAAAAAAACCCATATAGCAAAAAAAAAACACTTTAAAACACTTAGTGGGCCCAAACACATAAGCCATATAAACTTTATTTTTTTACATATTATACACATTTGTCGACAAACTAGCCTAAAATTGCATAAAAAGTGGCCAAAGTAAAAAAAAAAATTACAAAACGGTCCTCAATTTTTTAACTATTTACAATTTTCTTACAATAAAAATCCCGTAAAAATATAACAAAAAAAAACACGTCAAGTTTTTATTGTTCACAACTTTTTTACATTCATCGGCCCACAAAAAAAAAGAATATCGAAACGCGTCCAAAAAAGGAAAATATTCGGGGAAAAAATTAAACCCGTCCCAACAAAAGCAAAAAAAATTTTCCCGATAGTAAAAAAAAAAAGGAAATATCCGGGAAAAAATTAGCCAAAAAAAAACCCCAAAAAATAGCCTAAAATCTGGCCCAATGTAAAAAAAAATAGGAAATGGACCCTCAAAATTTTAACTATTTTACGATTTTCTTACACAAAAATTCCCGTAAAAAAATTTACAAAACCGTCCCAAAAAAAGAAAATATTCGGGAAAAAATTAGCCCGTCCCAACGCAATTTTTTTTCCCCGATTCATAAAAAAAAGAAAATATTAAAAATTTGCCCCGCCATAACGCATAGCCCAAAAAAAACCCCCTGAAACGTAAAAAAAATATTATTCGGAAAAAAATTAGCCCCGCCGCAACGCACGGGTTCTTTTGCTTGTTATATACATATACTATATTTGGGTTAAAACTACGTCGTTTTAACCATGCTTGCTATAGTATCTACAGTAACCGGCTCATTGGGCTCTCACTTTGGGTCGACCCATTTAATTTTTTTTTAAGTAGGCAACTTAAAAAAAAAAAATTACTCGGCACAAAATAGAAAATTTTTATACAAAATTGCTGATTTATTCATATCTATATTTGGGTTAAAACAACGTCGTTTTAACCATGCTTGCTACAGTAGCTACAGTAACCGGCCCATTGGGCTCTCACTTTGGGCCGGCCCATTTGACTTTTTTTTTAAGTAGGCAACTTAAAAAAAAAATTTGCTCGGCACAAAATAGAAATTTTTTATACAAAATTACTGATTTATTCAGATCAAAAATTATTCGCGCCATGAGGCACCAACAATAAGTCCATATAAAAAGAAAAACATTAAAACATGAGACCGAAAAAATAAACCCGCTAAAAAAATTGCTCAGCACAAAATAGGAAAAAAAAAATATAGATTTATTCAGATAAAAAAAATACCCACGACATTACGCCCGCCCAACACATAAGCCCTACGTCGTTTTGACCATGCTTGCTACAGTAGCTACAATAACCGGCCCATTGGGCTCTCACTTTGGGCCGGCCCATTTGACTTTTTTTAAATAGGCAACTTAAAAAAAAAAAATTGCTCGGCACAAAATAGAAATTTTTTATACAAAATTACTGATTTATTCAGATAAAAATTTATTCGCGCCATGAGGCCCAACACATAAGCTCATATAAAAAAAACTATTAAACATGAGACCGAAAAAATAAACCCGCTAAAAAAAATTGCTCTGCACAAAATAGGAAAAAAATATAGATTTATTCAGATAAAAAAATACCCACGATATGACTCCCAACACATAAACCCATATAAAAAAAACTATTAAACTTGAGACCGGAAAAATAAAGCCGCACAAAAAAAAAAATTAACGGCCCGCATCAACGCGCGGGCAATCACGCTTATAAAAAACACCCACATCTATGATAAAAGAAACACCGCCCCGCAACAACGTGCGGGCAACTATGCTTGTTGTATACTGAGAAAGTATATTAGAATTAGATGACTGATACTATAATGGTTTAAATGTTATAAGATGTTTAAATGGGTTATCAAAATTGGGTTGTTACAAGGGCCTTAAAAAATGTTAGTAGTTACAATGTTACATATGAATGTTAGGCTGTTACAAGTTTAGCAAAAGATAAAAAATTTCATAACAAGCAAGTGAAATTTAAGCTTTACTAAATAAAGTAATATCTCAAATGCATTATAATATAGTAAAGATAAATCTTTTGAAAACTGATTACTTTTATGGGATCATAACCCTTGATTAATTAACAATGACAGAAGATTCACCGAGGTTATTTGATTAGCTGTCAAAAGTGAGACATGAAATTTACTTTCGATGTGATGGCAAATACTAAATACCTTCAGAAAAACATTAAATAATGAGAAAATTACGACCAAAGCTAAAAGGTCCAAAAGGTGGTGCATGGCAGAGACTATTTTTTTGATGATTTTGGAAATCGAACTTTTGGTCCAGTTTTAAGTTTTTACGGGAACAAAAAGTCATTTTGGACATGAGTCCGCGAGTTCTTACGACGAACAAAAGTTAAAATTCAAAACCTCTATAAAAAATTTTCATTGGAAAAAATCGTATTTGGGCTCACAAATCTTCCTGGGCTTGCCCAGTAAAAGCCTGAAGCCATAGGCCACATTAAAATTATTGAATTAGATACTTCAAGTACTATCCTAGTATAATTATTCCACTTATCGAGCTCCATCGTTGAGCATAAGTTGGGATTGTTTTCATTATAATAGGGCCAAGTATACAATCGGTTTGGCTTGTTCGTGAAGCACTTGGAAAGTTTTTCTAATAGACATGTTATAAAACGTACGAGGGAATGAGACTCTATGCCATACTGCAATCAATTGTTAATGTACAAGTACTCTCATTCATCACAGGCTAGCTACCATTACACATTATTATTACATTAAAACCAAGAAAAAATGTTGAACCAAAAAAAGCACAAGCAAATTCCCAGAATTTGTTTGCTTCCGAAACCTTAAATCTCGTACAAGAACTTCTCAAAAAGCGGTTGTTCACTTGCATCTAAACACACTGCCAATGACATACTTCTATCGTTGTTTGGGCTTGGTAAAACATATATGGTTCCCTCGTACAATATACACGCTGGTCCCATGAAAACCGGCCGCCCATATCCAAAATCCGCATCATGTACAGGTAATCTAGTCCACGCATTTATGTTTAGGTTTGGGCTAGCAAAGTAACTAGGTCCACGAACGAGAGCAGACATGTCAGGTTGTACCTCAAGGTAATCAATAGCCGATCTCAGATAATCATTGTCCATTTTTGTCAATGTGTTGTGAATCAGTTTTGCAGTGTTTGACAATGATACTTTTGTAAGATTGCCTGATTTGTCTACCGGGGTGGCAGTAAAGACCACGTTCCCAAGGTAGCCCGGTGGAAGGTGAGGACTCAATCTTGACCGACCATCGGTAGCTACATATAGCTTAGTCAATTGGTCATCTGGGAGACCTCGAGCCTTGCATGCACAACGCCATATGTGAGCTGCTAGGATCTCATATGTACTATTGTTGTGACCACTTTCAGCCTTGGCTTTGGCTTTGAGGGTGTTGAGCTGTTCTAGTGTAAGTTTAAGCATTCTGGTGGATGATTTGGAAAGTGAGCCGGATTTTTGTGCGATTGTGTTCATGGCTGGAGGTTGGTGGTATTCGACATGGTCATAAGTAGGGGTGGGTGGTTCACGTGCACGTAAAAGGGTTCGTTCAATGAACGGTGGGATGGATACAGAAAGCCCACGAGCCACATCGGACCATGTGTTTATGAAATGGAGCGAGGATAGGCCATCGGATAGTGTATGGAACACACCACAACCTAAAGCAACTCCACCACATTTGAAATGAGTTACCTGTCGAACTTAACATTATTAGTATTGAGCAGATTCAAATAGTTCTAAACCAAACTCAATTGCCAAAAAAAAAAAAAACAGCAAAATTATAGTAATTTCAAATGGTAGTCATTATCATTTTAGCTATACCCTCTTTCCCATTGACCCTCAATATGAGAATCCCAAAATACCCTAAAATTAAACACGGTTTAAATTAGGATTAAGTGAAAGATTAGGGTGTGTTTGAAAACTTTATGAGCATTCACATTTCATACCACCACAATAAATTTTCAAGACCCACATGGACAATATACACAGCCTTGAAAGTGCTTAGCAGCCTCATAACTTTTACGTTGTCCCCAAGCATGTCATACATACTAAGTGGTCCAAAAAAATAAGAAAGATTTTATCATAAAACTAAAGATTCTTTGTTTAATTAATTATCCATGTTGTTACTAACTTTTTTAAGATATGGGTAATTATAGAGATCTTGGAGCAATTTTGACTAGCTAGATCTGTAATTAAGTTAAATTTTTTACCATGTCAAGTTTGCGACTGTGTTTGCTCTAAGAACCTAGACATATATAAGGTCAAATATTTCAACCGCAATCATCGTGTTATTCATCATGTTTTAAATAAAAGATCGAGGCTTTGTTTATGTACACAATACAGAAAAACTAGATTTGTACAGTATCATTTAAATATGTATGATTGGGAAAATTTGTTTGACAAAAATTATACCTAAACTTTAATTTATGACAGCCAATGTTTCTTTTTCTTCTTAATTTTAATACAAGTGGGCACACCATAACAATGAATGCCATTGTATCTAGCCAGTAACTAGTTTCAAATGAATCGCTACCACTTTAAACTTTTCTTCTGCTATAAAACATAACAAGGCTTTCAGATTTACCTGTGCAAAAAATAGCGGATACGAAGAAATGTCACCCGAATAATCAACATTCGGAGTAAGCAACTTAAACTCGGGCGAAGGCGTAAACTCGCCAAAATCATCTAAACAAGTATCAGATTCAGCTTCAACAAACAAAGCACCTTCATTATTACAATTTATAACAAGTCTGCCACTTTCATCCCGACCCATTCTTCCAGCCATAGGATAAAACGGAACCAAGACATCAGCCAAGGACTTTTTCATAACATTCGAGTCGAAAAAACTCGAGGAACCATTAGGTCTATAGAAGTAAACAGTTAAGATATGGATCCTACCAACAACAAGATCCAAGTTAGAGGTCCATAGCTGTTTATGTGAATCAGCTATGATCTCTGATGGTGGTATCATGGATGAGTTTTTTATGGTTATCTTCATTTTCTTCTTTTGGATATTTTCCATGGTGGTTCTAGGGTTTTTGAGAAATATATAAAACACAGTTGTATGTTGTAGGGAGAGTATTGGTTTTCGGAGCACACATTTTGATTTGTGTGGTGTGTCTCTTTATATAGGATTTGAGAAATGGTCATGTCCATGTTTGTGGAGTATTTTAGTGTTTATTTCTTTTTAATATTGGAATCTTCTTGAATTGGACAAAAACACTGGTAGAGTTTTCTTTTGGAAGAATAGACTTTTATGCCCAAATTAAATAACAAAAATATAACAAATGAAAACGCTACTATTAGAAATAAAATTAACTTGATGGATTTAATTTTGATTAATAATCATCAGATACATAATCGATTGGATTTTATTTTAACAAGTTGCTGAAGTTTTATCAATGAATTTCCATGCAAGAATTATATTACCTCCAACTTAAATTTATTTTTAGGAGACAAAAGTTACACACTTTAATAAAAATGTGACCACTACACTTTTTAACTAATTAAATTAACTATTCTCTCATTGAAGTTTTGTTTATTGGTTAAAATAAAATATAAACAATTATTTTAAGACATTACTATATATATCATTTGAGATGTCATGAATTACTGTTGCTTATAACAACTGTTGAAGGTCCAGCCTACTACCGTTAGCCTGGCCCAAACGATAGACCGTTACAAATTGTAACTCAAATGGACCGAAACTGAATATAAAATTAAATCAAAAGTTTTTTTACTTATGCATGAATAAGTATTATATATTCCATCATCCTGTGAAGACCACGTGTGAAATAGAGGGTGAATTATATATATAATCATTTGAGATGTGTTGACCTACTGTTCACCGAAGCACTGTAGCTACAGTGCTACAGTGCTGGGCCAGAAAATTTAGCCCAAAAATTTGGGCCGGCCCAATTATTTTTTTTTTATTTTTTTGTGGGCTGTCGAAGGCGACGAAAATTCAAGATTCTACCACTCATCCCTTAAACGCAAATTGGCTGCCAATACTATCAATGGGATAAATGTTAATGGTACTTGGTGTATTATTCCATATTCGATCAAAGCGGCTGCTGATGATCACTTTGGTTCGAGGTTCAGGGAACATGATCACACATGTCCCATGTTTGTTTCCTCCTTATATAGGAAACTCTCTGTGGCAGACGCTATGTTTCAAATCGATTTTTTTTTTTTTTTTTTTATTTTTGTTCTCTCTTTTTTTTTTTTTTTTATCGTTTACCATGGATGAAGTTAAATCCGCAATCTGGAACTGTGAAGGATCTAAAGCCCCATGCCCGGATGGGTTGAACTTCAATTTTGTTAAGGCCTATTGGGATATCGTTAAAGACGATTTCTTTGATTGCATTAAATACGTTTATCCGGAACTACAATAATTATTCTTGCTACGTAAATAGTTATAGTCGTTTATGCTATATAATGTTTGATGAGAATTTTCATTTATAGGGTAATTTTAAACCGTGATTGAGTTTCTATTTGTTTTTAGCGTCTAAGAAAGTCAGAAAATTTTATATTGTTGCTCCGAGAGCGTGAATATGTTATTTTTATATTTTATGATATTTCTCCGATTTTTTGTAAAAACCGTGTTTAAAAGTCATGTTTTACGTGGTTTAACGTTTTATTAAACATAAAATTAATGGGACAAATTTAAAATATTTACTAACGTGGTGTGACCCGAGTTCATGGCCGATTTTACTAACAAAATAAACACTTTGTATTAACTTTGAAGGAGTTATAAGAAGGGGGGGACCTAAATTGCCAAGATGTCAAAGTTGTTTCCTACAAATAGCACACAAAACTCACACTTATAAACTTAAAAAAAAAATTCAATCTCCTTGTCCTCTCCTCTCTTGTTCGACCGGCCACCTAAACCACCACCACTTTTCCGGTTGATTTTCGACATGCAATTAAATCCGTTTATATATTATTGATCCTTGTTTTAAGAGATACAAATCCCACTATTAAAATCCTACATGCATTAAGATTTGGAGAAGTTAGATTTTTTGTGTGTTCTTGAATATTTCGAGTATAAAGGGGTGTTTAGTATTGCTAGATTGTTGTTATTAGCAAGAGGTTTAGTCGAAAAAGGTTTTGTTTTAGGTTGTTGGGTTTCGTCTGATTTCAAGAAGTAAGGGGAAGTCATAGTTTGATTTTCTTAAAAGTATTGTGAGCATCTAGTTATGTTTATGTATTGATTAATTTAGTTATATTGCGTGTTATATGGTTATTGTTATAAGATTCAAGTGTGGAAATTATTAAAAGCGTGTTTAGTTATTGACCAAAGTTTGATGGGTTTGGTATAATTATATAGACTAGTTAAGCGTATTTTGATAGTCGGATTATGTCAAAAATATCGTTTTCATAGGTTTTTGGTTGACCAAGTTTGACTTAACCGTAGCGAGTCAAGAAATTCTTGAAAGTTATTTTTGATAATGTTAAGTGATAGTGTTCGCCTTAAGCTCCGTTTCGCTAGATGGATCATCATGTAACTCTTAATAATGAACGTTTTATGGTCGAGTCAAGTTTGGGTATTTTTGGAAAAAAAGTCAACTACGAAGTTTGACTTTTGAAAGTCAAACTTGCGCAAACTTTTGAATAAAGTCTATAATGAGTAAAGGGTTCGTAATGTTAGTTAATTGATAACGAAATATGAAGTTCGGATTATATTATCCTTACTTTCGGTAACTTTCTAAAAATAGAAACTTTATGGAAAATGTTGTAATATTGTTAAGTGCGTCAAAGTGAAATGTTTTGCGTCGCACTTGGAGATTGTAGTATATGATTGTATATACGTAATAGCAATATATATATATATGCAAGTATGCAATATATGAAATATTATACTTTTAGTCACGTACCGCCATATATATATTATATAGGTCATATATATATATATATATTTATAAATGACATGAATGTTGTTATAGGATTTAATATACTTTTAATCACGTCCGTATATATGTATTATTTTAGGTCGAGGTTAGGTCTTGAAGCTATTTGAGCTTGTTGATTTGACTGATTTGGATCTTTTGCTTAAGGTAGTTCATAGTCTCTTATCATTTAATATTTTAATTGTTTTTAAATAACCCGTGAGGGGGGTGCATCGTTTGTTTTTTGATAATCGTGCAACATAAGATTTTATGGTATGCTGGACCCGTTTACGATATTGTTTCCGCACAAGTTTGTATTGTCGAAAGTCCTTTATGTACATTGAACCGTTAATTGCCTTTGTAAGGTGAACGCTAATGCATAAATAGATCTACTTGGGTTGTTTGTCAACCCTGTCCGGGGTTTGTTCCTTGTGACCACCCTGTCAAACGAACATTTTGTATTTAGAAGGAGTAGGCACATGACAATAATAACTTGTGTTGGGGCACACTAACATATGAAATGACCATATGTATTGTTATCGTTCGGTGTCATGAGCTTATTGCGTGAAATTATAAGAAGTTGCTATACCATCTGCATTCGTGTGCTTTGTTTTTCCGAGATCTAAATATGTGTTCATAGATTATTGCTTATTAATTTTTTAACCTCTATGAATTTTCACTCACATTGGTGTTTGACGTTTTAAAACATGTTTTATCCTAGATTAATACAAGGCATGAACGGCTATGTTTGGCGTGGACGGTGTCCGTGCGTTTTTGTAATGGATTTGTTTTTTGTCAGTCTACTTGTGTGTTCATTGTCTTTCAATAAAATGTTTTAAGTTGTTTTCTAAAACAATTTTTCTGTATTTTGAGACTATAGTTTTTAAAGGTTGTAAGTGTTGTGGTTGCGATTCTCACCACTTGTGGGGACCTAATCGCGTTTTTAACTCTGATAATAATGGAAACATGTTTGGTTAAACGTCATTTTGGGTCGTTTTCTATTGTACTTGGTTGATTGGTTACTATTTAGGTAACATCCAAATGCTAATTTCGTCTGCGCAATCAATGTCCGTTGGATGAGGGTGTTAAATGACATGAAGGTTCGTGATCCTCTTGGTTTCTTGGACTTTAGGCCAATTAGTCTCATCGACTGTGTTTATAAAGTTATTTCTAAAATTCTTGCCAGAAGGCTAGCAAAAGTTATTCCTTCAATAATTGGGCCGAACCAATCAGCTTTTTTAGCCAGAAGACAAACTCTGGATGGTTGCCTCATCACTAATGAAATCATTCGTATAGCGAACATCGAGGACAACAAGCTTCTCATCTTTAAGGTTGAATTTGAAAAATCCTTTGAGAGTGTTTGTTTGGATTTCCTTTGAATATTATGACTCAAATGGGCTTCGATTCGAAATGGAAGAGATGGATTGGTTCATGCCTTTCCTTGGCTTCAATTTTAGTCCTCATTAATGGTGTACCTTCTGATGAGTTCAAAATGGAGAGGGGTCTTTAACAAGGTGATCCCTTGTCGCCCTTTCTCTTTCTTTTAGTAGTAGAGGCTCATCAAGTGGCTATTTTAGAGGCTTGCAATAAAGGCGTCTATAAAGGTATGTCTCTGTTACATGGAGATGACAAGCTTTCTTTACTACAATATGCAGACGATGTCTTATTTTTTTGTAAATGGTCAAGGTCAAACACGAACAATTTAATTCTTATTCTTAAATGTTTTGAGAAAGCTTCAAGTTTAAAAGTGAACCTCACATAGAGTAGGATTTTTTGGAGTTGGTATTAATATCGTGGATGTGGAAACTGTAGCTTCCTCCCTTGGTTGTATGCATGGTGTTATTTCTTTCATGTACCTTGGACTCCCAGTTGGAAAAAGAATGCATTTTTGTGAAGGTTGGGGTAAAGTCGTGAACCGTGTTCGAGATAGGCTTTCCGCGTGGAAAGCTAAGTCCCTATCTATTGGTGGGAGATTGACTCTTATTAAATCCATACTTGGTAGTATCCATATCTACTATCTTTCTCTCTTTAAAGCTCCTGATAAGATCATTAACCTCCTCGAATCCATTCGTGTGCGGTTATTTTGGGGCTTTTTTTTGGTAACCATGGTGTGGAAAACTAGAAGGGGGGTTGAATAGTTTACCGCTTTTTAATTTAATAAGTAGAAAGATCAAACCACAACACAAAGATTTATAGTGGTTCGGTTACGAAGCACCTCTTCGCCCTACTCCACTACTCGAGCACCTAACTCGAGAGTTTTCTTCACTATGTCAACAAACTCCTTTATGGTGGATTTTTAGTGGTTCGGTTACGAAGCCCCCCCAAAACTCTTCGCCCTACGCCACTACTCGAGCACCTAACTCAAGAGTTTTCTTCACTATGTCGACAAACTCCTATAGACGGAAGAAAAAACGTACACAACTTTGCGTCTTATCATACATATTTCTGGGACACTTAGCTAGATGTCAGTTCTAATCTTAGCTAGAACTAATCTTATCACGACTTTCAACTGCTTTCACTACTTTCTCGATCACAACATAAACTTCACAATACAACAACTTCTCCCCCCCTCACTCCTTATTATTCTTCACCACGCTACTTCACTACTTCACTTTACATTCACACATAACTATCACAACTTGATGAATCACTAAGATTCAACTATACTACAAAAATCACCATGATCATATCTATACTCAACTTACAAGAATAAACAAAATATTTTAAAAGTTATGTATGGATGCAATTAGATTGCAATACACACTTGGAGGTGTAATACTTTTTCACTTGATGATGAAAGTATTATTCTCTTGCACTTGAGGAATTAAGCGTGGATATATTGAAAAAATAGCTTTATGATTCAAATGATCAAAGGAATTTTAATGAGTTGTGTGGGGTTGTTTTTGATCAGAAAGAAATGATGTGCAAAAGGTGGAGAAAATAGTAGGGAAGAGTCCGGTATTTATAGGACATTCTGGAGGAGACGTCTACCATATGCGGCGGTCCCCTTAAATAGGTGGGAGGTCCTCCTTAAAGATAAGGGGGCGCCCGTGTAGTCAAGGGGGACGCCCTTGACTAGGCGCTCCCCAGATTGTCCTTTTGTGTAGGGGGGGGATTTTTGGATCTTTCTAGCCGTTTTAGGTCCGATAATCTTGAATTTCAAAATGTGTATTTTGAATTAAACATTTCTTTTAATTGTAGAAAATGTTTTGTAATGTTTATAAAAATGTTTACACATTTTATAAAAGTGTGAGGTTGAATAAAAATTTTCTTTGATCATATAATGCATTAAGGAATTTATTTATTCTTCCTTAAAGTGATATAATTTTAGATATGAATATTTTACTACTAATATTGTCTGAAGTTTAAGTTTACATTAACGTTTTTTTATATTTTGTGATTATCAAAACGTAAAAATATGAAAAATAATAATATTGTTTTTAGGCATTATTTCTATCAACAATCTCCCCCTTTTTGATGATTACAAAATTTAAACTCGTTAAATGTAAAATTATTTTTAAACAAGTATTTAGTGAGTTTTATGTCATTTCTCCCCTTTTTGTAGAATCAAAAAAGGCATCGTCGAGAATTGCAAGTAAAATCAACAGAATAAATGCTCCCCCTTGATGTGTGCTCCCCATTGTTCGAGGGCACCAAGGAATCGAGCTATGGTTTCTTGGCTACAAAAACGAGTTAGAACAATACAAATATTTCTAACATGTAGCAAGAAGGAAAAATATGGCATAATAATAATGCAACCAACAATAATCATCCATTAAAAGTAAAATAGTATGTGAACCACACTCATGCATACATAAGGAAAATAAATAACATGCTAACATACATGAAATTTTTAAAACTACAAAAAGTCCTATAACTAGTAAAGCTCCATAGGACTTGCTTGCAAAATGGTGGATGGACAATTATTTGAGAAACTAAACATAGAGTATGTTTAGTTTGGGGAAGATGATGGAGGTGGTGGGATGATGGTTGTTGGTGGTTGTGAGAGCATATGTTCAATATATGAAAACATATATTGGAGTTCATCTCTCAATCCAAATATGAGAGTACGATTGTGAATGCAACACAAACATGAATCTCCATGTGCCTCATGGAGGTTCCAAGGAATGGGATGACCAAAGATAGGTGGTGAAGGTGATGGAGTATCAAATTGGACATCAAGTGAGGTAATTGGTGAAAGGGTGAGAGTGATGTCCATTGATGCATTTTCTTGAGTTGGAGGTGGTGGAGAAACTCTTAGAGGAGGAGATGTTGGTGGGTTCAAGTAACCATTGGGTGAAAGTGATGTTGATGAGGTTGGTGATTTGGGTATGTAGTCAATTGAGGATGAAGAAGTATCTTTGGGTAGATGCCATGGATGTTGATAATGGTTGATGAATGATGAAGAAAATGGTGTATTGGAGATGATCATTTGGAGGGGATTTATGGGAAGGAAATGGTTTGAAAATGGAATGAGTTTGAACTAGTTTAAGTTATTCCAAATTATGTTCGAGCATTCTGGGCAAAGATAGCTGAGACTAGGTAAAAGAGGGTCAAAAAGCAGGAAAAATACTATTTTGCCCGTGAAATACTAGGGCGATTTGGAGGGAAACTTTGTGGGAAGGAAATGGTTTGAAATTGGAATGAGTTTGAACTAGTTTCTAGTTTAAATTATTCCAAAATTGTGTTCGAGCATTCTGGGCCAAAAGAGCTAAGACTAGGTAAAGAGGGTCAAAATGCAGAAAAAAAATTAGTATTCTTACCATGAAAATACTAGGGGCGGTACTCCCTTAATATTAAAGAGGGCTGCCCATGTTGAATATTAAGGGGGCTTGCCCTTTGTTGGTTCCATTTTTCATAGAAAAAAGATTTTTATTAGATTTTTGTAGAGTATTTCTGTTTTTGGTGGTTATTTGCAGGCAAAGCCCTATGAGATTTATGAGATATTCTAATCATTAACATGTAATAAAACACATTAAATTATGAAACCAAAGTGGCACAACTAGTTGATTTAATAAAACAACCAAATGTTTAAGTCATCATAGCAAACAAGTACCTAAAAATAACCAACACATAAGTCTTTCCGAATACATCGGATGATCACCACACAAGTTGTTAATAACACTAACATAATGAGTTAAAAATTGTCTTAAACTACAACTTATCATCGAGCTCAACTTCAATCTATTCTTCATTTCTTTGTCTTGCTAAACACTCCTTTAGTGCTTTCCAAATGATTGAAACCTTCCGCGAATCTCCTTATGCATTTGTTGGTTGGTTGAGCAAGAAAGGTTTGTCGTTTCAAGAGAGTTTCATTGGTTTGTTCGGAAGCGAAAGGCATTTGGTAGTTTTGGTAGTTGAGAGGATCAAGAGAGTTAAGGTAGGTGGTAGGAGATGGAGTACTTGCACGAGAAGTTTAGACATCATCATCATCAACATCGTGTTGATGAGATGACGTGCCTTGATGATGAGAAGATGAAGAAGATATGGAATGACGTGCCTTGCCACGATCACTTCGAGGTCGTCGAGTTTGTTTTAGGGCAAGAGGACGCATGACTCGATCAACAATGTCATAAATGCCATTGTCAAGATGAGGATATGTTTCCATGACGTGTCGATAAAGACGAGTAAGAAACATGCCATACGGAAGATTAGCGGTTGGAGTATATCTAGCACATTGGATTCTTTTGACGAAAAAATAAGCAAGATTGTATTGTTCTTCGGCAACAACACAATACAACATGTGAGCAAGACAAGCGGGAAGCTGATCTCGAATGTCCCCTAGTCGAAAATATTTTCTCTTATTGAGCTTTCCATTGCTTCATGTTCGGGGTTAATTCTTTGGTGAGGAATTGATTTGGATTCGATAGAGGTCGTTTAAATTTTATTGGTTACGTCTACCATGGACACGTTCCAATTAAAGAAGTCACGAATGTAGTCGGGAGTAGAAGATCGATGCAATTTTGGTTCACTCTGTTTCTCGAGGAATACTCATAGAGTGCAAAAGATCCTATTCGTTTGTAAAAACGGCTTGACCATTGTATGGAATTTTGAGAATTTGACCGAATTGAGCGAGAGTAAGAGTTATGAATTCGTGTTGAATCATAAAGGAGATAACAAGGTAACCATATTCATCGGTTTGTACCGTGACTTGGCTATAGAAGTCTAGAATAAATCTTAGAACAATCAGTTCGTTGATTCGAAAAAGACAATTGAAATGATGTTAGTAAAGAGACGCTCGATGTTGTTGGATTTGTAGTAAGCTTGATCAACAACACGACCTTCGTGAATGTTGCGGTTTTCAATAGGTTTGTAGAATTGGGCAATGGTAGGTGAGAAGCCGAGAATTTTGGATACTTTTGGTATGTAAGATTTAGTAAAGGGATATATCGGTTGTAGTAGCTTTCAGCATTTTGTCACCTAAACAAGTAATCAACAACATAAAAATGTTACAAAATAAATTATATAAGAATTAAAGTTTTGAAAAGTGACAAATGTGGGACAAGGATTACTTTGACTTTAAAAGTAAAAACCTAAGAAGTGATCCATATGTTCCTTAATTTATTTTTGACTTAATCTAGGATGTCAAAGAATATATATTAGTTATATATTTCAACATCAAGACAATAACCCAAACACTCCCTTATCAATATAAAATTTGTCTAAGCATGTCGAAAATTATGTATTAAGTGTATATTTTGTTTGACACGTATAAGTTTGTTATTCATGACTTGACAAGAGTTAAATAGTGTTTGTTTTGACTAGAAATCATGCTCTTTTAATAGCATTATAAACCAAACGCCCTCCCTTTATTTTTATGCCAATTTATCAGAATATATCAAGATATATATGAATTATTATCTTAATGACTTTACAAGTTTTCGTTAAGTGTTATATACCCGTGCAAAAACTATAGGGCATTGTCATTTTTGACTTAATCCATTGTTCTAAGAAATCGAACCAAACCATTCCTTTATTTTTGTAACTATTATCTATGATGCGAAAGTATATATTTAGGAATGTGCGTTTTGATGGGCAATGTAGAATTGCTTTAACGTGTTTTTGACATGAATCAACAATGTATAACTTTGTTTCAGATTTTTTTTAAAAAAATGAAAAATATGTTTGGAAGTTTATATTTTTCGAAAAAAAATTTTGTGAATCAATTTTATTAATGTATTGATATTTTTATGACTTCGGGAATCATTGTGTTATAGAGTTCTAGTTCTAATCTAAAAAATATGAAAATAATAAAAACACCCATCTTTTGATTAGGAGCAAAATTGGATGAATCAAAATGAAAAGAATGATGGAAAGCTTACAATAGATGTTGTTGATTGTCTTGTTAGCGAAATCCCCTTGCGAATTTTGGTTAATTAGGCGATTTGAAGATTGGTTGTTGAAGGTTTTTGGCTATGGTGTTCGTTCACAGTGGGTAGGAGAAGAAGGAGAAGAAAAAAATTGAGTTTTGGGTATATAATTTCGACAGAAATGGGGTGTTTGTTTTTCCAGATAGGCGGTCCCCTTAATTAATTAAGGGGGGCCGCCCATTTTATCGGCGGTCCCTTAATTTTAAGGGGGCCGCCCTCTGAGAAAAAAAAATTTCTTCGATTTTTGGCCAGTTTTTGTGAGAATGATTATTGACAATTATTAATTAATCCTTTATTTAATTAAAAAGTTTCTTTAACTATTTCGGACGAGATAATCAAGACGTCAATTCGAGAGATGGTTTAGAGATGAAATTTCTTGCAAGAAGGAGGGATTAATTTCTTCAAAAAGACAATTGTATATTCGATTTGGATGAGACGAGAATGGGTTGCGAAGATAATGAAATAATAAGAGTAGTAAAAGATTTCAACAATGTTGATTCCGATAGACGTGGAATGATCGGTTGAAACGGATCGAGGCGATCATCGATGGTCGAAGGATAGTTTGGTTTCAGTACAAAGTAGTTCTATGATCTTCATTGCGACCTAATTCTATACTTCTCTGTTGATTGTTACCATTAGCTTGCTCTTCTTCGTCTACGTGAGTTTGCTATGTGGTCATAGAAGATTTCCATTTTGTAGACGTATAACAATAATCTACACGAAAGAATAGTTCATAGTGAACTAATCTCTTTAAAGCTAGAAAACCAACAAATGGTATTTCTAGAGACTACATTATTTTCTAGATACTAATTACACATACACACTCATAGTCACATAGACATTTTCTTATAATCTAGTATTCTACGTATATGAAAATGTGAGACGTACCTTTGTCTTTAGGAATAATCTTCATTAATGTTTCATGATGTAAATTGATAAGGGTTCATAGGGAACCTTATCATGAATCTTTAATCGGAGACAAGAATGTTTGTAGAGAGCACACTACTTCAAAGGTTGTGATGGCTTAGCCATTTAGTCCCTAACGTTTCATGTATCCGAAGTTATTGTTTCCGCATATGTTTTGCATTTGATTCGAACACATGCACGGTAAGCATCTTTAACATTGAGTAAAGCTTGGTTGATGTGGATGATTACATATTGTGTGATTAGTGTTAAAGTAATTTGGTCTACATTGGTCTCTCATAGGTTGAGGTGTTTTGGAACGAGGATGAGAGTTTTCATTTCTTCTCGGGGGAGGTATTTTAGACCTCATTGTGGGTTTAGTAAATCCGACTTCGGGTTTTAAGGAGGGTTTGTAAAAACATTTTACCACATCATCACTTGCATTAGGGAGGAATTTTAAGTATTAATTTTAGTATAATTTAGGGTTTGATTCTATTTATTTTCTTTGAACTCAACTTCTTTGGATTTTACAAAACTTTATGTTTGGTTTGCTAGTGAGATCTTTGGTAAAAATTTAAACACTAACTCGGTTTTATCTCTGAAAGTTTTTTAAGAAGCGTCATTTATTTTCTTAAGTGAGTGATACTATCATTAATTGCTTTAAGGCCTCATATATTTCCTTTCTAAGGCTTCTTATTTTCATGATTTGAGGTCTTGACATAATTTACATCTTCAAATTAACTTCCTTACCTTTTTCTAACCTAGTAATTTATTCTCTTAATTCTAGTGCTATATTTCTAATTCTACTTTAGCTTGTTTTAAAGTTTTATTTTTAGCCATGACTTTTAGTCCTAATTTGCATATAGTTACTATATTCACTATCTAAGTCATTTTCGTCTATTGATGTTTGTCATCACTATAGTATTCGGTTTCGGGAAAGTACTCTCATTGGAAGCTTTAGTCATAAGATCTTTTCGTCATTTGTTTTTTCATTTCATCTTCGTCGCTATCAACTTCAAGATTCTCCAACAATAACGCTTTTGGTTTTGATATCTTGATAGTTTTGGACATTCTCCGACGAGATGATTTGGATCACCACACTTAAAGCATTTTCTTTCGCCTTTGCCATTTTTGTCGTCTTTATTTCTTTGGAATGATTTTCTTTCTTCATATGGTTGTCTTACGAATCGTCCTCGTCTTTTGAAGAATTTCTTGAAGTTTCTTACGGCCATGGCGTATTCTTCATCTTCACTATCGGAGGTTGAGCTATCATCATCTACTAGATTACCTTTTAGTTTTCAAGACAATAGATATACTTTGTTCTATTTTGCTTTTGACGGTTTCAGAATCTTTCTTAATTATTTTTTCATAAACCTTCAAATTTTCAATAAGTTCGTCAAGTGATAGAGTTAGATTCTTTGATTCTTCAATCGTCGTGACTTTAATGCGACGCCGGTTAGATGCAATGCCTAAGAAATATCCTAAACACAATTCTTGCTCGAAAAACTATTCATCATGTGTTTTAGACTATTAATATCGTGTTAAATTTTGCAAAAGCATTATCTTTAATTCTGTCTTCGGAATATGATTGTTCATATTGTTGAACAAGAGATCTATTTTGTTAGCTTGACTTGTTTATCTACCTTGAATGACGTTGATTAACAAAGTATCTCAAATGTTCTTTTTGCCGGTTTGCACATAAAAATTCTTTCATATTCTTTTCGTGGATTAGAGCTATTATAAATTGCCATTTTGGCTTTATTATTTTTAGCAACATTCTTTTTTAAGATCATCGTTTTGTTATGGAAAAGGTTACATTTTTATCCTTTTAGTTTCGGGATTATTTTGGATAGGAGGAAAATCACCATCGGTAATAACATGCCAAAGATCTAGATCTTTTGACTTCACATAGGTTTTGAATCTATTTTTCCAATAAATAAATCAATCACTTTCAAATAGTGGTGGTCTTTGCCATTAGATTGCCCTCCCCCTTCAAAAATATTTTTTCCAATTTCATAGATTCGTTTAAGTTTCTAAAATACAATTTATTTAAATTCTTGTTTTTTAGCGTGGCCTCTTGATACCAATTGTGAAAAGACTAGATGGGGTTGAATCGTTTACGTTTTATTAAAGGCTTTTATTTTAAATTTGTTTGTAAAATTTTAGATTCGACTTTTATGTGAATTCAACACTTGCACAATATGAACAATATACTTATCTAAACAATCAATAAAATGATATGAGAAAGTAATGTAAGACAAGAGATAAGAGTAAGAACAATCAAACCACAACGCAAGGATTTATAGTGGTTCGATAACGAAGCACCTCTTCGCCCTACTCCACTCCCCGAGCACCAAACTCGAGAGTTTTCTTCACTATGTCAACAAACTCCCTTATGGCGGAGAAAACCGTACATAACGTTGCTTACACCGATTTACGACACAAAGCTAAATGTCGAGTTCTAATCTTAGCTAGAACCAATCTATCACAACCAACTTTACACTTGTTCACACTTCACAAATTTCATTGACTTCTTCACATCTATACGACTTTTTTAACAATTAACCTTCACCACTCTACTTATATCAAACTAACCGTAACCCTACTTGGTAAGATCACCACTAATTAACTATACTTACAAAGATCCCCAAGATCTAGCTACTACACACAAATATCAAATATACAATTGATTTACAAATATGTGTTTGGTTTGCTGCACCAGATTGCAATCACACAATTGAGGTGTTAATACTTCGTTTATTGATGATCGAAAGTATTCTTTTTTGCACTTGAGGAATTAAGCTTGTATCACTTGGAAACAAAAACTTTATGATTAAATGACCAAAAGATTTAGGAGGATTATGTGGGCTTTTTTGAGCAGGAACAAATATGAGTGCAAAAGGTGAGAAATTGTAAGGAAATATGTCAGTATTTATAGGACAAACTAGAGGGACATGAATCTCTATGTGCCTCAAGAAGGTTCCAAGGAATGGGATGACCAAAGATAGGTGGTAAAGGTGATGGAGTATCAAATTGGACATCAAGTGAGGTAATTGATGAAAGGGTGAGAGTGATGTCCATTGATGCATTTTTTTGAGTTGGAGGTGGTGGAGAAACTCTTAGAGGAGGAGATATTGGTGGGTTCAAGTAACCATTGGGTGAAAGTGATGTTGAAGAGGTTGGTGATTTGGGTATGTAGTCAATTGAGAATGAATAAGTTTCTTTGGTTGATGGTGTTTTGAAGGATGCATTAGGAGCACTAGGTGATGAGAGTTGAAGTTTGGGTGATGGAGTTTTTGTGTCATCTTGGGTTAAATCCACAAAAAATTATTTTAGTGGAATGATGTTGATTTTTGGTCTCTTGGAGGCTTTAGAAATGGAAGCTTTAGTGGATGCCATGGATGTTGATAATGGTTGATGAATGATGAAGAAAATGGTGTAGATGATCATTTAGAGGGGATTTATAGGAAGAAAATGGTTTGAAAATGGAATGATTTTGAACTATTTTAAGTTATTCCAAGTTATGTTTGAGCATTCTGGGCAATGATAGCTGAGGCTAGGTAAAAGAGGGTCAAAAAGTAGGAAAAATACTGTTTTACTTGTGATTTGCTAGGGCAGTCCCCTTAATTAGGGGTCGGTCCCCTTAAAGATAAAGGGGCCGCCTGTTATGAATTAAGGGGGCCGCCCTCTGCTGGTTTCCATTTTTTATAGAAAAACAATTTTTCTTAGAATTTTTGTGTGAGTATTTCTGTTTTGGTGGTTTATTTGCAGCAATCCCTATTGAGTTTTATGAGCACATTTAATCATATATAACATGTAATAAACATATCAAATCATGAAACCAAAGTAGCATAAGTAATCGATTAAATAAAACAACCAAAGGTTTAAATTATCATAGCAAACAAGTATCTAAAGATAACCAACACCCAAGTCATTCCGAATACATTAGATAATCACCACACGATGAGAGGCTAATAAAAGGATTGAACAGAAAGGCTGCTGTTTATAAAGAAGGTTGACTAGTATTAAGAGATAGAGGAAAGGGGAGGGAGGAAAGTAAAGAAGAAGAAGGCTACAAAAAAGAAAATCTTAAGGATAAGGAAAAGATAAATATAGTCAGGAAAAGAAGATTCAGACAAGACACTTCTGAAGATGAGAATGATGAGCTGAGATTATGCTTAACAATAGCTTTAGATGAGGACAAGGAGGTGGATTATGAAATACTTGACAAGAATAGTATTCATATACAGAATGGAAATCTGAGTATCTTGAAATTAAACCACAGTATGATGAAACTAAAGACTTAGAAGAAATTTATCTAAAGGTGGTGATTAAAAGCAATGGACAAAGGAGATATTTTAGTACTTTGATGAGCATGCTTTCCATATTTGATAAAGATGATTTGTGTGCTGTATATCAACTTGTGATGGACAAATACCAAGATAAGATACCTGAAGATTTTGACAAAGGTTACTTTGGGGTAGTGAATTTAATGATAATGTTCAATCCAAGTGTTAAAGATGAGTTTTGGAACTCATAGCAGGATTGGAATGTAGTAAGTTGGAAGCTACATGGTTCTTCAGGGGTACATACTTTAATGACTGAGGCAGGATTAGTCATTCATATGCTTGTTGAGAAAAAGTATCATTTGAGAAAGAAAGTACTGTTGCAAATGTCAGAATTGATAGTTGGAATCTGACCGAAGAAGACGGTACATACTATGGCATTGGGTGCTTAGATTTGACAAAGAAGTTAATTGTAGAGTTGGAACCTGAATATCTCTGATGGAGATGAGGATTTATTACTCCCTGAATGGATCCTTGAGTAGTTGGTTTCAAACCCACACTACAATATGGTCATCAGTTCACCATGTTTCACAGATATAAGACTGGCTAGTCCATAAGCAAACAACTTATGTTAAAGACTTCTCAAATCCGTTTATGGGTTGACAATTTACCAAAAAATTGTATGGTTCTCGACTCCACCTTGCTTTCACAGTAAAGATGTTGGCTAGTCAGGATCAAACTAGTTCCTGGTAAAGACAAAATCAAATCTGTTGATAGCCAGATAGGTTTGCTAAAAAAACTAGATGGTTATCAATGCACCATGTTATGGTAATGAGCATTGACTAGTACTAAAGCAAACAGTTTTTGGTTAAAGGAATCAAATCCATTGATAGTTGATAGTTTACTCAAAACTATAAGGTTCTCAATTCACCTTGTTGTTTACAATGAAGAATTGGCTATCCCAGAGCAAACGGCTACTGGTAAAGGAACATCAAATCCGTTAATGGCTGGTAGTTTGCCAAAAACTACAAAGCCAACTTAGTTGGGATTGTTGTAGATACAGATGTCGCTGTGTTGCTGACAAGACATATACTGAGAAGACAAGGATTGTAAGAAATAAAAAAAGAAACCGCTAAGTTGATCATGATAACGGATTTTAACAAGAGTTCTATATTATAAAAAGTAAGATCTAGGAATGATCAGAAATGATCAAAGGTACTTAAGTTTTATCTCAGATTGAGTCAAAGTTTTGACAGAGTGTTTGAATACATCTCCATGAATCAAGATATCTACATCAGAGTAACATGAAGTTAATACAAGCTTCCAACAACATGTTTAGGGGAGGATTGTTGGGAATTATGCTTGTGACTTTATAGTACGCTAGTTGTAATTGTAAGTTACGTTAGTTTGAGTTCTTATACCGTTAGTATGTTGGTACACGCGGTACAAAATTGTTAGTACCGTTTAGAGTATGCTATGAGCTATTATAGGAATATGGCATTATTTTTACGCGTTTTGTAAGTTATTGTTAGGGTTTATCTTGGTGTTTTATAAAGGCAATATAGAGACCCTACGGCATTAGAGAAAAGACATATCTCTCAATCTCATAGTTAGTAATCTGTAATCATTTTAATAGATCAATACAAAAGTTTAGTTATTAATATTCATTGTTCTTCTTAGCATTATAAGTTAGTTTTCGCATAACTTATAGTGTTCATGGTCATTGTTTCTCTTGTAGTTAGTGTGGAACTATCCATATTGGCTACAACCCTTAACAGGCTAGAAAGATCTATATTGAATTGGGATCTACACGTCTTAAGTCGAGCGGTATTGAATTAGGAATGTGAGTATTTCGACTTGATGATTTGATTCATCAATGATGCTAGGCGATGAGATGGGACCAAGCCAACGATGCTAGTCGTCATAAAGAAACATTGAAATTTTTAAAATTACGGCTAACTTAAACAAAAGAGCTAAAGTCAATGTTGTCAATTGTTTTCTTATTGATTTGATTTATCATTTGGACATTATATGTTGTAGCGGATTGTCGCAGCGAATATGTGGGAATTATGTGTATATGGTGCTATGTGCTTTAAATGGATAAGTGATCGTTTCATGTCACTTTTTCGTGGCCAGTGATGCGGCTTAGGTTGTAAGTAAATCGTATTGTTCGCCCCCCAAGTAAGTATTTAGAAATGATAAAGTGGAGGTGGTCATCGCCGAAAGTCTATTTGTTGACGATTGTGGCTTGATTTGTACCATAAGAGTGTGTGTAGACAAATTAGAATTAGCGTAATTTATGTTGGAATTATCATCGAGGTGGCTTGACTTTGTGGCAAGCTCGGTATGATGAGGAAAATGTGACGGTAGGGGAGAGGGTATAAACCTAGGTGTCAAAATGAATGATTATGCCAAAAACTTCAAAGGAAAGCGAATATGATAAGTAATAATAGTCGCCAATGCTCGGTTGAGAGCGGGCATGATAAATGCCTTTGTATGAGGCCAATTCATCGAGTCATCATGCAAAAGATGGCGAGCGTACAATAGGTACTTATGTGAGTATGTCGGGCATTGTGTAACAATAATGTAAGATAAATTAAGTGATCTAATGTGTTTTGAATTATTTTATTTCGACACCAGTGCGGCATTATTGAATGAGACGCAGAGCGACATGTGTATTTTAAATATTTATCTGGTTTTGAATATTGATGAGTATTTTGTTTGATAAGATATAAGTATATATATCGAAATTTGATTATTGCTTGTCTATCTTGGTTTCAATTAGTGATGTATGTTTTGGATCTTTAGTAACGAAGCATATTCTCGGTTTTGAATATTGGTATAATTCTGTATTTGAGTGCGACATATACTTTGATTTTAATTCACGACGTAAGTTCCAGGTTTAGCCTTGTTTTTGATAATCGAATGTTAGCGCTTGGTTTTGTTGTTTTTATGATCCCCAACTAAGTTGGATCGATCATCCATTTTAGAAAATTTCTCGTGAGAACGACGTAAATAAATATTTCAATCGGCTATATTCCGTGGACGTTATATTGTCTTAAAAAGAAGCGACTTTAAAGTTAGAACGGTGTGATTGGTTTGTCTCGAATATATTTTCGCACTATGTTTTTTTTGACCTTTTTAATAGAGCAACTATAAAGTTGGTTTGATTTCGTAGAGTATATTTAGTTAGGTTTTGTTCGACTTTCAATAACGGAATAGTCGGAGCGATATTGTATCGCAATTTTATTTCGAAAGAACGTGGAGTGGCGCGATGATGAGAAGCCTTCATGCCGCAATACGGAACGATAGGAAGTAGGAAAGGATGAGCACGAGGGAACGACGCTTCTTTAAGGAGGGGGGGTTGGGGGGGATTTTTTTGGTTTAACAATCGAGTTTCACGACGCGTACGACAATCGCGAGTTCGACGTTATTATTATTATTTTACGAATTTTTCGTAAGTGAATGTCGACATTTAAAATTTTATTTGTCGTAAATAATTATTTTCGTATTTTATTGCGAACGAGAACTTAAAACATTTATTTTGACGTTTCGCGAGTCAACGGTTGATCGCGCGTTCGTTAATCGTTTTGAGCATCGTAAAAATATACGACGCATCTCGTTATTATTTTTATAATCATAAAATATTATTTTATGAACCATGTCGTCTTTGTTCCTCGACCTTGGCCATAGCTCGCGTTTAAAGTTCGTGTTTCATTTAAATAGTGTACAAGCTACCTTTTAAATTTAAACTTTGCATAAAATTAATAAGTAAATAAAAAGAAAAAATAATATTATTTTTGCATGCTTATGAGGCTTAGGCGAAACGGCCTAGATGCGAAAACCAACACACTCAATGTTTTTGAGTCCCAAAATATCATTACTTGAGTATCCATTTTTTGGATTTTATAATAAATTTAAAGCCTATATCTACTATCACACACAAAGCAATATAGTTTCAATATTTCTCTTTGTTTGTTCTTTGTTCCTTGGTTGGCCGAGCAACACACACCACACACAAGCACCATTTTTGGTGTTGATCTTGCAATACAATTAAATTTCATCTCAAAAATGGTTAATGGGTTAAATATAGAGTCACATGGTAATTGTTTTCATCCTTCCTTCTTCTTCTTGTGTTCGAACGAGTACCCAAACAAACACACCTTAGGTGTTTTTTTTCTAGTCACTCCATATTGTTTGGAAGGTTTATTTAGGATCATCCATGCACTAAAAAGGTACATGCAATGAGGTTTGAGTAAAGTCGATTTTTATTGAAGTAAAAAGGAGTTTTCGGGTTGGGTTGGTTAATTGGTTGTGGGTTCGAACCGGGTACAAGACACAAAAGGGTGTGTTTAATTTATTAAAAGATATTTGGGTTGACTTTAGTTGAGTTGAGTTTCGATTTGGTTCGGGTTGGCGTGAGGTGAGCAGCCGGCTAGGGACAAGGGGGAGAGAGAAAGTGTTTTTTTTTTCGGAATCTACCATCTCTTTGCTCCGTATAGCTTGTGTCGAGCATTCTTTTCTATTATTATTTACAGATTGTTTCGTTTATTGATTCGATTTTTATATATCGTGATGAATCGATTTGAAACTTGCAGGCGTTTAGAATATTGTGATATTTGATGTTAATAGTAGGAAGTAGTATGTAACTAATAAGACATATTGAAGGTTTTTTGAGGAAGTTTTTTGGGTCGAAAAACGTGTTTTAAGCATTTTGTATCGGGTCGTCTTGATCAGGAAAACTCTTAGCATCCACCACAAATACCTATGTTTCGGGTTTTTTGAGATTTTAAAAAAGTTAGATTTTGTTTATGAAATATTAATAAAGCTTTCCTGACGGACTTTTTTGATTTTAAAATGTGACTTCTAACTCCCAAGAACGAAGAGAAACTGGAGTAGACGATTTATACACTTTAGTAGATAGAAAAGGGTTATTTTTTAATATATATTAAATCTTACATATTTGGTAATTAAATGTTTGGAGCACTTTCGAGTCCGTTTCGGCCTTCCGGCGAAACACGAGAAAGGCTATTCGGAATAACGTTTTACTTAAATCTCTTTTTGGTCGAAAGTCACGAAAGTCTGTGATATTAACGGGTCAACCCATAGGTCAAGTACAGGCAGGATTCTTGCATGGGCGTTTTGGTCATTTTCTGTCGAGTTCCGGGTCTCGACTAAAACTAAAAAGTTGTCCGGAATATCGTTTATCATAAAATTTCTTTTATGTCCGAGTTGTGAAAGTGTGATCTAGTGGGTCGTTTTAGTCGGGTCAGACTTAGAAGAAAAATATAATTTATAAAAGTCAAACATGAAAGTCAAAGAAGACTTTAATAAACTTTAAACGCGTTGCGAAGGTGATATCGATTAATAAAGTAATATCGATTAATATTCTACTGTAAGTAATTATTTTGAGACCATTGGTCGACTCTAAAAATGGAAAGTCTAAAAATAGTAACTTTTCGTAATGTTCAAAATATAGTTTCAATATTTGAAATTTATGATTGATTAAGCGTCGAAAGTCCGACGAGATGACTAAGTATTATTACAAATATATTTTGATGACGAGACTTACTAAATATGGTAACCTTCTAAAAATGGTAACTTTCTAAAAATAGAAAGTATCCTAAAAAAGAAAATTGTCGGTTAAGCGATGTATGATATAAATAAAGAATGATCGTAACCTAATATTGTGGGGTATAGGATCTAGGGCGCAAGTGGATTTCTCATCACATGTATGAATATATGTATATATTATATATATATAGCTCTCCCGCATGGTATGATATGCTGTCAAGCTTCCTTATCTCTCAACAATTCTCCAAAGGTGCAGTTGATCCAACACTTTTCACACGACATGCTAGAAATGACATATTACTGGTACAAATTTATGTTGACGATATAATATTTGCATCCACTAATGCTGCCATGTGTAATGAGTTTGCTAATCAGATGACCAATAAGTTCAAGATGTCAATGATAGGGCAAATGTCATTCTTTTTAGGATTACAAATTTCTCAAAGTCCCAGAGGCATATTTATAAACCAATCTAAATATGATTCTAAAATTGTTAAAAAATATGGTTTGCATTCTACTGATTCTGTAGACACACCCATGATTGAAAACAAGAAACTGGATGAAGATCTACAGGGGAAACAAGTTGATGCTACACATTACCGTGGCATGATTGGATCCTTAATGTATCTTATAGCCAGTAGACCTGACCTTAACTATGTTGTCTGCTTATGTTCCCGGTATCAGGCTAAGCCTACCGAAAAGCACTTACAAGTGGTGAAACAGATCTTTCAATACCTTAACGGAACCATTAACATGGGTCTATGGTACTCGAAGGATATCGATATGTCACTCACAGCTTATGTAGATGCCGATCACACGGGGTGTCAAGATACTAGACGTAGTACATTGGGAAGCGCTCAGTTCTTATGTGACAAACTTGTTAGTTGGTCGTCAAAGAAGCAAAAGAGCACTGCCATATCAAGTACAAAGGCTGAATATATTGCCTTATCTGGGTGTTTCTCACAAATCCTTTGGATGCGTTCACAGCTAACAGATTATGGTCTTCAATTCAATATGATCCCTCTGTACTGCGATAACAAGAGTGCGATTGCTTTATGCTACAACAATGTTCAACAATCAAGAGCTAAGCACATCGATATTCGCTACCATTTCATTAAGGAGCAAGTGGAGAATGGAATCGTGGAGCTATACTTTGTCCGAACTAAATACCAACTGGCTGACATCTTTACTAAACCGTTGCCTCGAGAGAGATTTAACTTCTTAATCGATAAGCTTGGTATGAAAAGCATGTCTCCAGAAACGTTGAAAAGTCTGGCAGAGGAAACGGAAGAGTGATGGTGGTAACTCATATCCTGTATTATATGTACATAAGAAAACATAAAGATACAAAAATAATTTTCTTTTATATAAAATTTTTCAAAAACAAAATTAAAAAATTAAAAAATCAGAAAAATATAAAAATATGTATCTCTGGCATGTCTTCTGAAAATCGATAACATTTACGGCCTTAGAAATGTCATTTAATAATGATACGAGGCTGTAAATGAAGTTCGAGCAGAAGTTTCAAAAGCTTTCAAAACATGCCAAAATGGCTTGCTATTATTTCAGATAGCAACCCGGTCATCATCTTAAAGGCAAGTATTTCAAAAAGAAAACTTGACCTCATAACGAGAATTTATTCTCGGGCATGGTCTACTTTATGACTATGCAAAGGCTTGTGATTACTTTGCATCACAACCTGTGCTTCCTATATTCCATAGGTATACGTGTCAGTGCACTTATGTGTCAAAATAAAAGAAATCTTATTTTTCATGGTGTTTGTTTTTCTAAATTACACAATACTTCATCAAAAAATGCTTTTCAAATACATCCAACGACTACAACTCTTTAAATAGACAACGGATCATTGTTTGAGGGGGAGAAAATGTCAAATATCTTCTTTATAAAATCAGTTTTGTGATAATGGAAAAGGTTTTAAACAATAACGAGTTAACAATTAAAGGGGAGTTAATTAAGTTTAGCTTATATGAGCTTTAACTGTTATGTGTTTATGCCTTTAGGGAGTACATGTACAAATATAAGTTTCTAGGTATACTAGTTAAAACATTAGGGACTAAATGTGCCATTTGTTAAACTTTAAATGCCTATTAGATCTTATATA
>BQNB010064825.1:0-35161 GCA_026074375.1 Tanacetum coccineum
AATTAAAAGCGAACGCGTACGAGAAAAGAAAAAAAATAAATAGTGAAAAATGACAAAATGAATGATGTCATAAAATGACCTAAAAATACGAAATGTTACATAATACGCTCATAGACATCATTAATATTCATGTTTCTTATTAGAGGCATCTTAATCAGGAACCTCGGCTCTTGATACCAACTGATGTAGTGAAGAATAACAAGATAACACAAATTGAAGTAGTAAATAAAAGAAGAGATACCTGATGTAGACAAATAACGTGATACAACGTAAATTAAATCTGTTGATTCATACGAATACCAGAAACAATCTTCCAACAATCGTCAATTCAAAAGAATACCGGTAATCATGCAAACTTCAATAACCATTGATTTAAACGAAAAACGATTATTAAGAGAATCCTAGCAAAAACCGCCAAGAATTAATTAAAGCAAAGCTTTATTATCAATATCAAAATATTAAACCATATTCTACACCAAATCCTTCCACCTCCTTTTATAGGAGAATGAGTGCTTACATGTTTGCCTTCTAGGGCGATGTGGGATTTAAGATAAATATAAACATAAACTATGAAACTACAAAAACTATAAAACCACAAAACACGACACATGGTAAAGGCATAATTGCATCATTCTCCCGGAATCAGCAATGAAGTCCAACCATTTAAAGTTGTGACCTATATATGAACGTATCGCCAACTTGAATCCCATATATAGAGCCCAACAATTTCTCGGGCCCCATTAATTTCAGTTTTTATTTAACAATATTTGCGACCTCCGTTGGAACCCTTCAATTTGCAATCCTTTCTCCCTTCTCTTTCAATCTGTTTTCATGTAATAACTCTTCATATACCACATCAAACTGTAGAAACTAAAGATGCAATGTAAAGTATTATTGAATTGATTAATAAAACAAAAAGAATACAACCCGTATTTATAGGACAAACAAAGGGTGTAACCCTAAAAGCTAAACGGGCCTAAACAAGTGGGCCGGGCCAACATGCCTTTATTAACTAACATCCCTCCTCAAACTCACAATGCCGCAGCAGTGAACATTGGGAGTTTTCCAAACATAAAATATACAAAAACTGAAAACAAACAAGAGCGGAGCGTCCCAGAGTGCAGACTCGATGCTAGAGGAAGTCTCAATCTGAAGCAATCCGAACAAGTGCATACAAACCAACCAGAGCAAAACCAAAACTAAACATATCTGCAATTTGTAAAGCAAACGTGTAACCAGACAACCAAACACATCTGCAATCTGTAAAGCAGACGTGTAACCAGGCATAATCATGCGAAATCAAGCTGAACCAAACACATCTGCAATCTGTAAAGCAGATGTGTAACCAGGCAACCAAACACATCTGCAATATGTAAAGCAGACGTGTAACCAAGCAGAATCATGCGAAACCAAGCGGAACCAAACACATCTGCAATCTGTAAAGCAGACGTGTAACCAGGAAACCAAACACATCTGTTGATGCCGGAGATGCTACACATAACTACTCAAGACATAGTCGGATTAGTTAAGACTATAACATCACCATTCTCAACACCAATGCAAATATCAATACAAATACCAATGCCAATGCCAATTCCGATGCCGATGCCAAATATGTAAAAAATATATAAAAATCATAACCGAAACTTGCATAATCAAAATCACCAAGGTAGATGCAAACACCAATATCAATGCCAATGCCAATGCCAATGTCAATGTCAATACCAATGCCAATATAAAACTACGAACAAAGAAAAACCAAACAACTAATAATAATACTATCCCACCAATTAATACATACGAGTATGCATTAATATTCAATCAGCCCCGAATTCCAACAGAAACTCAAAATTTTAAACAATGGGCGACAATGATCTAGTGAACAAAAAAAACAAACCAATCGAACAACAAAAAGCGAGATATCAAATTCGATGTTTCAAACCAATATCAAAATTCCCAAACGAACCTTTTTTCTTCTTTTTCTTCACAGATAAACGAACTTTAAACGAGATCCCTCCGGATCGCCAACGGTCACTTGAAGACCAGATGTAACCCCTTCCCTTTTTGTGTTTTGAATATTCTAATTTAGTCCTTCGACTATTTGGCGTTCGCCCATTATTTAGAATATCGTACCGTGTTGGTAGTGATGAATTTTTGAGATATGAAGCGTTTTATGGTTTATTGTGTATAATAAGCCTTATTGGAGGATACATTTGTGTTTTATAAGTTCCGGGTGGTTGACCCATGAATTTCTGAAAACTGCCAAAAAACAAGTCCCGACACGTCCGTTAATGTCCAAATGAGTTTTTGGGAGGTCTAAAATGAAAATATGTCAAGTAAATACTCTACGTTATTGGAAAAACATTTTTAAGGTGAATAAAAATGTCGAAATAACTTCGGGGAATATTTTACGTCAAGTTTGTATAAGCTTTAATATCCCGACAACAAAAACGATACACCTCGAGGCCATAGAATGACCGGTCCGTTGTATCTAGACACAAGGGAGACAAGGAGGAATTTTTATAGGAACTTGGTCAAGGGTGGGTACATATGTATGTTGTTTGATACCAAAGCACACACACTGCATGTTGACGCTAGTTGCAGATCAACACTCCCTCATTCTCTCCTGCTTCGTCACCGAAACTCCACACACACACTATAATTTTTTCAAACTTGATAAACAACATGAAGATTTTTTTTTGAACGACAACGGTTTTGAACGCTAGCAAGGACTAGAACAATACAAACAATAAAATAAGTGTCAGTGAGAGTGCGCGTGCGCGCCGCGCGATCCCCAATAACTTAAGATTACATCGTGATTGGAAATCTCCAAAATGGAAAGAACGAGAAACAACATCATCGAACAAAGTCTCTTTGCGCGGTTTCTTGGAAGCAAAAAGAAGCTGGTTACGAATTTCCACTAGCCAACACCGAGACACATTAATAATACCTATCTCATAGTGAGCATGGTGATTGAAGCTTGAGCCTAATCGAATAGAATTTAAACCACTCCAACCACTCGAATAAGAATCAATAGATCCAAAAACGTTCCACCATCGACCATATAAGCCAGAAATAGCTATAGCCACATCAACAGGAAAAGAAAAAGATGGGATGTACCTTCCTGCTAGACAGTACATGATCGAACATAAAGAATGAATTACACCTAATACACGTTAGAAGGTTAGACCTATGGAAGGCGATCAAGGTGATCTACTACATCCACACGAAAACATTCACCTTAATAGGAATAGTCTTAATCCATCTCGTAGCAACATTCTCCTTTAAAAGTAGAACCTCATCCACAAGGTCATGAGCATCTTTAACACAAAAGTCCACATCCCCGTTCAAGTCCCAAGCCCATCTATCATCTACACTAGAAAGAACCTTCGACCTAACCAAATCCTGAATGTTTTTGAGCTGATGAGATTCCACACCTCCCCTGACATGGCAACGAAAAGAGCTATTGATCTCGCCTTGCATTTTAACCGCACTGAACATTCTTTTGTTCTCCAGGCGACAACCTAGGAAAAAACTCATTGAAAGGAAACTCACCTAACCAAAATCTCCCAGAAGCGATTTCATACCTGAACCAACACACGACGCTTACGATGAGATAGAAATCTATACCTTGAAGTTTAAAGGCCGAACGAATAATAGACAACCAATTCGAACAATGGAAAGAAGAGCGTGTCTGGAAAGAAGAACCATGCATGGCTGAAATGAAACGAAACCACAATGAATTATCATGAGAAAGAAATCTCCACACCCATCTGAAAAGAAGCGCACGATTAAGGGCATAAAAATTGGA
This sequence comes from Tanacetum coccineum, assembly GCA_026074375.1. Taxonomy (NCBI): domain Eukaryota; kingdom Viridiplantae; phylum Streptophyta; class Magnoliopsida; order Asterales; family Asteraceae; genus Tanacetum; species Tanacetum coccineum. Next base: position 3,812 of record BQNB010064825.1, read on the forward strand.
GACACCTAAACCTCCATATTTCTTAGAAGCGGGCACTTTCGTCCACTTAACCCACGAAATCTTCCTATCGACACCTTGAACACCATTAAAAAAATTACTATGTAAAGATTCCATCTCATGTAACACGGCCTTCGGAACCTTGTATAAAGACATAGGGTAGATAGGAGTAGAGCCTAAAACCGCCTTTAGTAACGTGAGATGACCTCCTATGAAGAGGGTATTAATCTTCCACTTCGAAAGCCTAGACTTAATCTTACCAACCATATCATCCCAAGCATTGATCTTAGAGATATTACCTCCAACCATAACCCCTAAGTATTTGAAAGGGGCTTTCATGACCGAACAACCAATGGAGGCAGCCGCTTCATTAACTAAACTGCCGGTGACACCTACTCCTAGAAGATTGCTTTTCTGAAGATTAATCTTCAACCCCGACGCCAATGAGAAACAATGGAGCATTTGAACAACGAGAAACATGAAGATTGGTGATACTTTTGGGTTGATTCTAGTGTTCGGGTAGTCATAAAAACAACGTTTGGGTTGTCCGGTTCACGTCGAAATTTATTTTGAAGATCATTTTTGTAAGTCTTTTAAATTTATTTTTTATTTGTACTTTTGGGTTGTTAGTGATGCATAGATGTTAGTTGTATGGCCCGATCGTTAAAAATTGAAAGCGAATAGTTTTAAAATGATTATATAGGGTGCGTTTTGGTTCGAAATAAAAAGGGAAAAATATGAGGTTTTGTTAGTTTTGATATTGTGGTCGTGATGGTTGAAAAACATATGTTTGCTATGTAGCTTATTTTGTATATAGCTTATTATGACTTATTTGATTGATTCGAAAAAGCTTATTTTGGGCTTATAAGCCCACGAAAATCAAAAGAAATACAAGGATGGTATCCTTGGTTATTATCCTAATTTTTGTGGACTAATATTATAGCATATGGTAATAACCAAATACGATACGTAGCTTATTAGCTTATTTTTAAGCTTAATATACTTATTTTGAGCATATGGGCTCACAGCCCAACAAGAGGTCAATAAGCCGTGGCTTATTGATGGCTTATTAAGGTCTGAGTTACTTATTTACTTATTTATTTAAGCTTATATATGCTATTGGGCCTTGGTTTTGGGGTTAGAATGTATTTTGGACCTATAAAATGTCTAATGGACCCTTATTAGGCCTTAAAGCCCAATAAGACGTAAATAGTTATTTTGGGAGTTTTGGCGAACTTTTGAAAAGTGAAATGTATTTGTGAAGTCATATTGAGAAAGTATCTTGGTAAACGTGGTGAAATGTGATTTTTGGAGTTTGGTTTGGAAAGTGTTAAAAAGTTGAAATTGTTTGAAAATAAGGTTTTATAACCTTGAAAAACGTCATATGAACGTACGGGTCATGCCGAAATTTAGTAAAAAGTTCATACTTATAATTTTTACTTAAAACGTAAAACTTTATTTTTAAATAAAATAATATTATTTTATTATTTTAATAAATTCACTAAAAGACAAAAAATATAAATTTCCTCGAAACTTTCCCCAAATGTTTTGCAAACATAAATGTTATATTTTATATATAATATAAACAAAATATTTATGGTAATTAAGTGTACCGAATGGACTTATCGAAATATATTTATAATATTATATTATAAATATTTACTTATACTACTTATCTATTTTCTTAAATAGTATAAGTATAAGCATATTGTATTGAGGCATGGATGATCATGGTATTTTAGAGTTATGTCATCAACCATCACACCACTAAAATGTTTAAGATAACCGTACAACGAGCGTCTAACCTCTATGCATCATACTTAAAAACTATTTTGGAAATGAATGTTTAAAATGGGACATTAACTGGACTAGATCGTGTGCGGACGTCGTTGTCTTTTCTTGTGTGATATTGAGATATCTATGAAGACAGTTTGCTTGAGGTGAGTTTCCGTAGCCCCACTTTTTAATGTTTTCTCATTGGGGGAAAATGATACTCAAATGTGTTTTGAATTATTTTCTGATCTGTGCAAAACGTGGTTTCATTTTCTTTTGGGACAATTAATGTGCTTATGACAACTATGTGAATATTATGTGATGTTCGTATGTTATGGAATTCATTCTGTGTGGTTCTTCATCCTAATCGCTCCAGCTAGTAGGCCTTAGGCATGGTATGTCATCGGGGTTGCGACCCTAAGAGCATTGGTACGCGCTGGTTAAGACTAGCGAGGATTCTAGGTCTTGCTACATGATTAGCGAGGATGCTAAGTCATGGGTTGATTCACATATATTCACTGTCATATAACACAATTGTCCAACCGTATAAAACATTGGCACAACGACTGGGTTTTGAGTCAAAACCTGCGAGCTCACCAACATTATTGTCGACATTTTCGAGTATCATTTTCAGGTGAAATCAATGAATGTTAGAGTATGGTGCTTGCAGCAGACTTTAGAGAAACCTGTAGGAATTTTTTTTGAAAATTCTTGCATTTGATGTTCGATTTGGATTTGGTTTTCTTGTGGATCGAGATAAGACTTCATGGACCCCTGCGTGGGCTTAAGTTTGTAATAATTGGTGACTATGTGTTGTGTTCTTGATTCAGGACATCACTCAAAGTTATTGAGGTTGATGGTTATCGTGACACTTTCATTAATGCATTTTAGATTTCTCTATTTTGTATATTCTGTTGTGATTGATCATTATGTCGCATTTCTATGTTTTTGCCTATGACGGGGTGTGACACAGGAGGATGACAATATTTAACGACTTGAATCTAAGCTCTGATACCATGTAGAAACTAAAGATGCAATGTAAAGTATTATTGAATTGATTAATAAAACAAAGAGAATACAACCAATATTTATAGGACAAATAAAGGGTGTAACCCTAAAAGCTAAACAGGCCTAAACAAGTAGGCCGGGCCAACATGCCTTTATTAACTAACATAAACAAGGTTATCATCTGTTTGATCTTTACCCATCTAATTGATTCTATCTATGACACAACGGTAGTGGTGTTGCTAACTTGTTGGGCATCACCGTCCATTGAACAAGTGGGACCCTAAAACTTTGACTTTACGAGCTGACCTTAAACCAAAAAAAGAATTGTTTCTGCTTCCCATATCAATAGCTTTAATCCTTTTGAGTTGATTATTTAAACAGGATGAAAGCCCACCACATTTTCCTTTCCTTTTTCCCGGGGACTTATGTTCCTAAGATTCGAGTCTATTTAGTTTCATCAAAGAAATCCTTTACGTTATAGCAATCTTAGTGACATTTGGTTTTCGGGCATCACTCTTCTTACACGTGTTGAACCTTCATTAGATGAATGTTGATCCCACTTGAATGGATTTTGAATTCCTTAGCTTGTGTAAGGTTTATTTATGCAAGATAAATCCTACACAACTATGATAGAAACTTTGTAGAATATATCAAAGATTATGCGGAATCTAATCTTTGATCAATAAGAAGAATATGCAATAGAACAGTAATTCTAATGAACACACAGATTAATAAACAAAACTTTAATATATTAATATGAATACTCTAACTAGTATTAGGGTTACAAAACCTTTAAGCTATAAAACAAAACGATTTCTAGATTTTCTATATATCAAACTCTATGCCCTAGGATCTCCTTTTATACACCAAGGAGTCCTAGTCGATTTACAAAATATTCCTAAAACTTAGAATATTCTCTATGATATATTCTATAAATAATCAATACTTATCACATAAGTAATCTTGATCTTCAAACAATCTTTATCCTTTCTCTGATAAGTCTTTGATCTCTTCTCTGTCAGCATAAACTCTTCCAGCAGTTGTAATCTTTCAGCAGTTGTAACTTTTATACCAGTAGCATTAACTTTTAACACCAGCAGTAGTAACTTTTGTACCAGCAGCATTAACTGTGTACAAGCAATATTAACTACTTGGAAAGTTTTCTTCAATCTTCACAAGCAGTACTAACTTTACTCTAGCGGTACTAAGTTATACTAGCAGTAGTAACATACACTAGCAGTAGTAACTTACACTAGCAGTACTAACTACTTAGTATATTTTTCATTAAGATTACTAACAACACTAATTTATGCTTAACTGTAGTAATACAAACCTTATAAGCAGAAAATCCAAGATCATTAAGAAGTCTTTTAATCCTAACAATCATCCTCTAAACTTGATATTTATCATCAAAAACATCAAGTTTTTTCATTAAAAGCTTCATTAATCACCAAGAGGATGCTTCCAAACACTTTATTTATTCTTGATCTATTTTGTCATGAGCTTAAGAAACTGATAACACATTTCATTTTAATGATTAGCTTGCAGCTTCCTATTTGGCATCTCAGTGATTGTAGCAGGTGTAAGGGGATACTTTTTCTCTACCAGCATATAGATATGCAGATTTTGAAACCTTACAAAGTGTACTCTATAAGAATCAAATAACTTCCAAATCAACACTTTGCTTTCTTGTAAATTCTTCCACACTGCATCTTCTACATGAGGTTCAAACATTAATTTTAGATCACCCAATAACACACTCTCATAGCTCTCTTCTAGCATTGTATATCCATGCTTAGCTTTAACCAACCTCTACAAAGTTTATAAATCTTCCCTGTCAAAGCTTTTGAGCAATTAACTAAACACTAAGTACATTTTGGAACTTCCATTAGCTCTTGTTATCTGGTAATATCTTGTCTGTCCTTCTTTATGTATCTTCCAGTCAACAATGCTTTGAGGCTTAGTAGCCAAAGGAATAACATTAACTGCTACTTCCTTTTCGTTAGGAACAACTTCTATTAGACTTATAAATTCTGCTTTTTCTTTATCATCTTCCATCTTTTGTTTCTTTGAAGACTCCTGCTTTAGCTCTTCTCCAGCTCTCTTTGAACTACTCTCTTGTGTTGTTTCTGCTTCAGCTTTCTTGGAACTCTCTTTTACCAACTCAGTTCTGTAATCAACAAAGGTATTCACCCTTTTCATTGCTTTGTCTAATAGTTCTTGAATATTTGCAAAGGACTTGTTCTTTAAATTTTTGGGCCTCCATCCTTCCATGTTTTTCAGATAAGTACACACGATACTTCTTTGTTGAGCTCTTGTTAGTGGTCTATTCCTCTTTTATTCTGCTCTCTTAGCTGCAAAATGTTTTCTTCTTTTCTCCAAGAGTTGTACAAACAATCTTGCCTTTTATTCATCAGTCAATTCTTCTTGCTCTATTGCTTGCAATCTTTCAGCCAATACGCGATCAACCTCAATCTTAGCTTGAATATCATCCCATTCTTCAGTCAAAGCTACATTGACTTTATCCTTTTCCCTAGCAAGTCTTTCTTCCTCATCAAATTTAGCTTGTAACCTTATAGCTTCTTGTTCATCAAAGCTGATTTGATCCTTCTTTTTAATATTTGCAGGTTCTTCTATCATTATAGCTTTACCCTTGTCCTCTGCTGAAATTGTTGTTGTTGTTGTTGTTGTAGACCTACCTGGCTTTATAAAAGCAATCCCTTTAGCTTTGGGTATTGTTGTAGGTGTTATTGTAGTGGTACCCTGCTCTGGTTCTTGTATCACAGCCTTATCAGCCTTGGGTTTTGCACTCTTCAATTCTGCTAGTGCTTGAGCCAAAGTTATTTCAACATCAGTAATAACAGTTGTGGTAGTTGTAGCACCACAAACTATTTATTCAGCAGCACTAACCAACTTAGCAGCAGTACTAACTTCTTCAACCACATTTCCTGTTTCCTCAACAGTTTTAACAACATCTTCAACAATCACCTCATCACTATCTAAGTCATGTACTCCAAACATATCAGTATCAGCATCAAAATGAGTACTCTCCAAGGTAACTCCTGCATCAACATCAATATCAGCTATCCTCTCCTGTTTAGATGCATCCTCTTCACCTAAAGCTACTTCATCAGGGGAATCCACTCTTCTAGATGAACCAACCTTGTATAATCTTTTAAGCCTATGAGTTCTTGACTTATTCATCCTCTCTAGCTTCTTGACCTTCCTCTTCAAACTTGCAATCTCATTAGCTTGAGTGGTCTTTCTAGTCTCTAAGTCAAGAACCCTTGGTTGTAACTTGGTACAAATTTCCATCAATTTCATTAGTTTTATACTATCCTCACCACTTAGAAGTGTATTACCTCTTGCGAGTAGTGGATCATTAGAAAGTTTAGATACATTCTCAGACCTAGTCTGAGCAATAGTATCCCTCATGGTTTCTTGGCACCTGGGACCACCACCTGAAGTAGTTCCTTAGGAACCAGCTTCATTAGATGTTGCCTTGGATTGGATCTTAATGATGTTACCACTGTCCTGCTCTACTTCTAAGATAGAAGCAGTAATGGCAGCCCTCATTAAACTGTCACCCATCTCGTCATTGACAGCCTCATTTGCTATAGGTTCTGTAGAACCACTGGGCTGAGGTACCTCAGTGTTCTTTCTCTTAGTCTTTTTACGTTTTTGGGTCTTTTTAGGTTGAGAGGTTGTTGATGGTTGAGTAATGATGGGTGTGTGTTGGGGATCAGTGGGCATTGCTGAACCTTCATCCTGTTCTTGTTGAACTTGTACCATCATTGTTGGAAATAAAGGTGTTTCCCTTCCAGAAAATCCTTTCCCTACCCTTCTTATGTTTCTAAAATTCTTCTTAGTGTGGGAGGGTGTAACATAAATTCTCTTATGATTTGACACCCCATCCAGTTGTTTATTCAAGAAGACTTGTATGAACCTTGGATACATCAAAAATTTACCCACATTATCCAAGTTCTTCACCATACTTTCAAAAATAAGCTTTGAGAAGTTGAACTTCTGGTTTGTTGCTAAGCAGATAATTGCAGAAGCTATATTACTACTAAATTCATTCCATCCAGTTGTTTTTGGACTTAAGCATTGTAAAATAGTATGGATAAGAAATTTCCATTGTGGTGAAAAGAATGCTTTATAGAAAGTGAGTTTCTGGGAAACCTGCTCATACTCCATTAATGCAATTTGTTCAAAGATGGTAGCATTGGGTAGACAATCAACACCTTCAGCATCTTCCAGTTGAAGATCTCTTCTCACAGTTGATTCAGTTATGATTATCTTCTTCCTATCCACTAGGGCTTGTAACTGAACTTCCCCATTGACAGTTTTAACCTTAGCAGTCGTCCAGAATCGCTCAACGCACGAAGTATATATAGTGGGGTTAACGGTTAACGTATATTTTATGGTGTGAGCATTCAGAAAATCCACAATTTGCTCAAAACCATCACTTTCAGTGGGTTTTTTCCAAAAAAGCAACCAAATTATAAGTATCAGCGAACTTTAGGGTCGTTATTGTGTTGGGTTTTGATAATGGATGATGAAATTGAGTTAGGGTTTATGATTAGAGAGTATTTGGAAGAGTGAAATCGATTAGATAAGTGATTGAAACCTTTAATCGAAGTATTTATGAAAATACTCTCAACAACATTAACCATCACCAGCAGTAGTAAGTTTATGCCTAGCAGCATTAACTTTCAACCAGCAGTAGTAAGTAACCCAGCAGTAGTAACTCAGCAGCAGGTTATGCCTAGCAGCATTAACTTTCACTTAGCAGTAGTAAGTTGATGCCTAGCAGCATTAACTTTGAGTCACCAGTATTAATTCCATTTCCATTCTAAACAGCTTTTCCATCATCAATGTAACTTTTTGGCTCACAAAAACTCTCTGTGTTTTTGATTTCTCTCAATTCTTTTTACTCACAAATCTCTCTGTCTGTTTTTGCTTTCTCTCAATTCTTTTAGCTCACAATTCTCTCTGTCTGTTTTTACTTTCTCTTAATTCTTTTTACTCATAAATCTCTCTGTCTATTTTTGCTTTCTCTCAATTCTTTTAGCTCACAATTCTCTCTGTCTGTTTTTACTTTCTCTCAATTCTTTTTACTCATAAATCTTTCTGTCTGTTTTTGCTTTGGTTTCTAAACCCAACAAGCTGAGGCCTTAACAACATTAACCTGGTTTCCCTTAACAACATTAAGTACTGCTTTTGGTTTAGCAGTATTAACCTTTTGATTGAGATTACTCTTTTTAGTTGCTGAATTGTTGTTAATGGGCCTTCTAACAGTTAAATGTGCTTTATTAAAAATATTTGTCATTGGTCCTACAATATTCATTATTGTTCTGGGTTGAGCAGTATTAACTGGTCTAGCAATATTAAGTGATACTAGGACTGACCTCATTAATACTTCTTTTGGAACCATGTTCCTTTTATAACTGAGGTGAGTCATTCTAGAAAAATTCTGGTGATTCACCCTTTGAGTATAGTTCCATACTGGTTTTATCATCTTTTTATTATTAAACTGTTTCTGATGGTTATCACAATCGTACTGCAAGTGGTCAAAACTTTCACACACATAGCAAGCTTTGTTTATCATCTCTAAATTAGTCCCTAATCTTTGAGACATCATGTTATTCTAGTTTCTTTGGTTTCCTCTAGGACTATGTGTGTTCAGCCTATTTTGATGACCTTGTTTAACAGTTGTTTTCCTAGGAGATTTTACTTGCTCTTTAGATTTAACAAACTCTATTTTAGCAAAAATAGGTTTAACAGTTTTCTTTTCTATCTTAGACTTTGGCTCAACTTCATCCTCACTATCTGATATCCAATCTTCAATAAGTGGGGAATCAAGGTTCTTCCTAACAACCTTAGGCTTGTCTGTACTATCCTTATCTTCACTAGTCTTAACTACAGGCTTCTTAACTGTAGGCTCACTAACTATAGGCTCATCCACAAACTCTTCTAGACCAGAGAATGAAAAATCAAGTTTTGGAGGCATAAAGTTTCCTGTATAGGGAGGTGAAACAACATTATACCCTAAACATGTTTTGCACTTATTAACTATCTGACGTTTTAAGACCTTGATATCTTCCTCATAAACAGACTCATTTTTCTTATAAACTAGAAGTCTTGCTTCTACAGACTCTAAACCTGTTTTATAAGTAATAACATTTAACTTAGATGTCCTTAAGTCTTTTAACAGTTGTTCATTTTGTTCTTTAAGAATTTTAACATTTTTCAAACAAGATGAAGAACAGTTTGAATTAGTAGATATCTCAGAGTTAGAACTTGTAGAAGAGTAAGCCATGAGTGCAAAGTTAGTTAGACCTTCTTCTGCTTGATCACTCCAATCATAACCAGAACCATCACAAGACACCAAAGCATTAGAAGTAGTTGTCTCCACTGGCACAACCCTTCTTGTGTTCTCCCTATTCCTATTTTCTTGGTTCCTTGGAGCCCTGCACTCCCTTGCAAAGTGTCCCCTTTTGTGGCAGTTGTAACACTCCACCTTGGACTTATCAAACCCAATGGTCTCAGTACCATTTATAGAAAAATTCCTTCCAGTGTTCATCAAGAATCTCATTGCCCTCATTGTTAGCATTGCCATCTGCCACCTTAAATCTATCTCTTCTAAATCATCAGGATTAATTTGTTGTAAGTTCTCATTGTCAAGTTGTGGACTGTTTGATTGACTTGCAAAGAAAGCAAAGATGACAGCATCACTCAGGTTGTCAATTGTTGTTGAGTTAATAGCAGTAGCTTGAGTGCTAGCAGTTGTAGCACCATGATCAGTATTAACTGCTCAATTTGTACTGTTGGAGCTGTTTGAGGACATAAAGGCTACGTTTTGTGTGTTTGTACTTGAGTTTGATGTCCTTTTGACCTCTGGTTCATAGATCTTCAGGTTGTTGTAAAGATCATCCAAGCTTAATGTATCTATCTCAGGCTTGTTCCTCCACACAATAGTATGTGTGTTCCATTCTGGTGACAGACTTCTTAAGAACTTCTGATTCACATCTTCTTGTGAGATACTTTCATCATGAATCTCCAACTGACTGATAAGATTTTAAAGCCTATCAAAGGTTTGATCTAACACCTTTAAGCTAGATGTAGTAAAATTTTCATACTGCTACTTTAGAAGATTCATTTGAGTTTTTTTAGTAGCAACATTCCCTCCAAACCTCTTCTCAACAGCCTGCAGCAATGACTTGGCATCTTTGATGGAGTTAAACTTTAATTGATGTTCATTAGGGATGCCCATCAATAAAGTGATTCTTGCCTTCAACTCTAACCTTCTTTGTGCCTTTTCTTCAGCAGTTGTAGGAGCAATTATAGCCTCAACACCTTCAATAACTTTTGTTATTAGAGTTGCATTACCATTCTCTATGACTCCCATAAAGAATAATCAATCATCTGGATGTACTGTTCCATTCTCATTCTCCAAAGCTCATACTTACCTGGTTTAAGCATAGACACTTTTTTTTGCAGCCACCATATGTGCTGAGTCTTGATCCATCTCTTTGTAACAAACAGACCTTGTATGTAAAAGCAGTTTCTTCTTATTCAAAGCTTCTCAATAAGCTCTGATACCACTTGTTGATCCCACTTGAATGGATCTTGAATTCCGTAACTTGTGTAAGGTTTAGTTATGCAAGATAAATCCTACACAACTATGGTAGAAACTTTATAGAATATATCAAAGATTATGCAGAATCTAATCTTTGATCAATAAGAAGAATATGCAATCGAATAGTAATTCTAATGAACACACAGATTAACAAACAAAGCTTCAATATATTAATACGAGTACTCTAACTAGTATTAGGGTTACAAAACCTTTAAGCTATAAAACAAAACAATTTTTGGATTCTCTATATAGCAAACTCTATGCCCTAAGACCTCCTTTTATACACCAAGGAGTCCTAGTCGATTTACAAAATATTCCTAAAACTTAGAATATTCTCGATGATCTATTATATAAATAATCAATACTTATCACGTAAGTAATCTTGATCTTCAAACCATCTTTATCATTTCTCTGATAAGTCTTTGATCTCTTCTCTGTCAGCATAAACTCTTTCAGCAGTTGTAATCTTTCAGCAGTTGTAACTTTTATACCAGCAACATTAACTTTTAACACCAAGAGTAGTAACTTTTGTACCAGCAGCATTAACTGTGTACAAGCGTACTAACTACTTAGCATATTTTTCATTAAGATTACTAACAACACTAATTTATGCTTAGCAGTAGTAATACAAACCTTAGCAACAGAAACTCCAAGATCATCAAAAAGTCTTTTAATCTCAACAATAAAAGATAATTATTCACTAAAAGGAACAAGGGAGTGATGAGCAATAATATAGGGGTATATACATAGATTGCGTCATGTAAAATACCCGACGATGATGAATTTGGCATATCGAGAGTTCTCAAGCAAATAGCTTCGGACTTGAGTAGGCATGGAAACTATATACTCCTTTTGATTCAACAGCGGGGTAGTGAAAGAGGCTAGGTACATGATACAAAAAGCACATACAAATAAGAAATTAACACTTTATATACGCAAGCAATAAGATGTGATACAAACATAAATATTTTTTTGGCATTATACATTTATAGCTCAAAATGATCGTTTTAAACATCTAACATTAACAAAACTAGGAAAAGTTTATGCTCACCGATTTCTTTAGAGACTTTCTTCTCCATCAAATGATTGCTATCAACATGATTATTTATAAAAGATATATCCGGAGGTTTAAAATTGTGAAGACAGAAATGTCCTGCGAAAGACAACATCATTCACATGTAACGCTAATAAGATTTGTGAACTATAAGTGACTGAAAGTACCAAACGGGTAAACTAATAAAATTATGAAAGATATGTAACAATAGGATAACAAAATGGCATCAAGATAATCAAATTTATTAAGAATTTGGGATAGTCTGACCGTTACTTAACGGCTACTTTTTAAATATCAAAATCGGAACTGTTTCAAATAAAAAGTAAAAATATGACCGTTGAGTAAGTTTTTAGTGTATTTGTAAAATAGTGTACCTGATTTATAAAAAATTTGGATGTTTTGACCGTTGCTTAACGGCTACTATTCATATATGTATAACGGAACTATATCAAGGATGTTTTGACCGTTTCTTAACGGCTACTTTTCATGTATGCATAACGGAATTATTTCAAGGTGAAAAAAAAAATGTAAAAATGTAACTGTTGAATTATCTTTTAATTTATGGCAAATGGCACAAAAAAATACTCAAGAGTTATTTCCAATCAAGTTATCGCACTTTTTTTTGCATAAAAAGGTACTCAACTTATTTTTTTGGTTAATTTAGGTATTATCGTTAAATATTTAACGATCATCCGTTAAGTTTTACATTTCAAGTCTACTGACCGCTACCACTACCATCAATCTTCATCGCCATCACCAAGTCACTCCACCTACAGATTGATAATTAAACAGTTGATATTATGCACATGTTGTATGTAACGAAAAAAAATCATAAAAGTTGACCATCGTTTCATACTTTCATTTATTGTCTTCATGTTAATCTGTTTTTAATAATATTGGCTCTTGACTAACTGTAACAGAATTAGCATGTTAAACTTTCTTTTGTGTTTTAATGCTTTAAATTTGAGCGTGACTCAGTGACGGCATGTAAACTTACAAACAACCTTCGTATTTCAACTCCAAAAGCTCTGCTATAAAAAACATACATGAATAACTTATGTTGATCCATTAGTGCAATAAACTAGTAACCGAAACAAACATTTGTTCTTATTATATAGTAACACATATAGGCATATATACTCTCACAGTACGAGTTAAAAATCCATGGCTATTGGGTTGTTCGTAAGCAGTGAAGTGAGGAGGTACACTGGTTAAATCAGATCATTTCTTGTATTATCATGCGTGGTTGCTGCTAGTGGAGGAATCATTTTCAGATATGATGTCGGCAGGGCCGTCTTAAAATTTCTGAAATTTTTTAGGGCCTTGAGCGAAATTAAATAATACGACCTTTCGAGAAGAATTTTTATATGTAAAATGACATTGTTTATAAGATATAATGCAAATTAATTATTTAAATATTTAACATCTATACTACTATATAAAGCATTTATAATGTGGGACCCATTAAAAATTAAGATAAGGAGGTGTAATCTTAACCATCCATCTCATTTTTGGAAATCACATCAAAAATTGACATGTGTCACCTTTTGATTAAAAAATCACCTTTATTTTCAAATTGAAATATCTTTTTATCAATTTAATTTTATTATAATCTAATTTCATTATATTTTTTAAAATTTTGTGCTCTTTAATTCAACATACATTTTGTTATATTTTATAATTTTTTGTTTTTTACATTTTTAGTGGGTTTATTTTATGTAGATTTATATTTTTTACAACTTTAACTTTAATTAAATATAAACTTGATACGTTAAAACTATATACTTTCGGAGAGTGTGTTGTCTCTTTACATGCGAGAATGATGATGTTAATATGGTGTTGCGGGAAAGCTACGGGAAACCAAACGAACACATACATTTAAAGTGTTGTGAAACGAAATTACTAAGCGGGTAGGAAATTGCGTAAAGAGTTGAGTTAGTAAATTTTCTATTACCGCCGCTATGCGCGGGTAACCAACTAGTATTATTAAGGTGACAAATTTTAGAGCCCTTGAAATTTTGAGGCCTTGTGCGATCGCCCACCCTGCACACCCTCAAAGACGGCCTTGGATGTCGGAATTTCAGGTTTTCAATTGAATCTATATTTCTAAAAATCTTTGCAAATATTGACGTATAATATAGTAATTTAAGTATACCAATTTAACTGTTTGATTATCAATCTGTAGGTGTCGTAATTTTGTGTTGGCGACGATGATTGATGGTGGTGGTAGCGACAGTAGACTTGAAATGTAAAACTTAACGAATGATCGTTAAATATTTAACGAAAATACCTAAATTAGCCAAAAAAATAAGTTGAGTACCTTTTTATGCAAAAAAAAAGAGTGTGATACCTTGATTAAAAACGGCCATTAAATTGAGTAATTTTTTATGCCATTTGCCCTTTAATTTATCAATAATGGGAAAGGATCCCTTGAGAATAAAAAAACAAAATGAGAAAAAAAAATTAGCAACACAATTCAAATAAAGAGAGAAATTAAGAGGAAATGCATCTATTATTTTTGTAGGTGCACGCAAATAATCACATTTCAAAGTGGGCAGACAATGTTGCCGATAATTGACGTCTTGCATGAATAAGTACATTATATAGTAACGATAGTTAAAGACTAAAATTACTGATAACATAAATCTTTGCATAAGCTTGTTACAGAAATACTATATGGTTAATGACTTAATGTCATGATTCTAATGGGTTCTTGCTTTATTCTTGCTGTCAAGCTTAGAATATGCAGAGTATAATGTTTAAGAGAATTAAAACTAACATTGATTGAACAAAAGCGCATCTAGTGTAGTGGTATCATAGTACCCTCCCACGGTACTGACCGGGGTTCGATTCCCCGGATGCGCATTAAGTATTATTTTTACTTTTAACTGATACATTAAAAGATAATTCAATGGTGTGTAAACGATTCGCTTTTAACGAGCTACTCGAGCTCGTAAACAAGCTCGAGCTTAATACTCAAGTGCTCGAGTTGATCTCGAACAAATATTAGTGCTTGATTAGTTTGACGAGCTGAGCTTTGAAAACTAATATTTTGGCTCGGCTCGTTCGAAAACTCGTTTAAATATCACGAGCCGAACGAGCTACTCGAGCTTAACAAGCCGACACTTAATATATAAATTCGAACTCGTTTAAATATCACGAGCTTAACGAGCCGAACGAGCTACTCGAGCTTAACAAGCCGACACTTAATATTTAAATTTTTAAGCTTATTTTATTTTAAAATTTTAAAAATATTTTTCTAGTATTATAAAGATTCAAGTTGTATCTTAATATTTTATTTCTAATTACATATATACTTGAAGGTAAACTTTTTTTTTTCCTTATACTTTGTTTTATAGGCTTTTTATTTTTCTTTCTTTTTTCTCTCTTCTATGTGGGATGTGTTTTCTTTTACTCTTTTTTTAACATGTGTTATTTTTTTTTATTTCATCTTCTATATCTAATGTACATTATTTTCTTTTTAGTTATTAATAGTTTTTTAAACAACTAAATGATAACTCTTTTAAGTTTAATCTATATAAATACAAGTTTATTTATCTTACTCTTAAAACTTATATATAAGTAATATGAATGTGCTTTTTTAGTTGCATAGGATGTCAAAGTGATTTAAGTTTACACACTTTTGCTTTATAGAATGATCTTAAAACATGTTTCAATCAAATTATATTGATTTATAAACTTGTAAAAAGCATTGTAATTCTTTTAGTAAACGAGCCATTCACGTATAACAACTATAGACATGAGTATCAAAATAAAATTCAAACCAATTTGATATTTGAGGAAGTTGAGTGGTGGACATTGAGCTAATAAGGGTTATGTTATCTTTCCCTCTTACGATGATTCATGATATAAGTTACGTGCTAAAATATATGATTTTGAATGAGAGCTGAGTTGCAAGTTAATAATTATATGTCATGCACACAAAATAATATTAAACAATGCCCACTCATTAAAGAACACATAAGTAAGAAGAAATACTTAAAATAAATATTATATTATCCATTTGAGATGATTCTATTTGAAATAGCTTGCATTCTTATCCAATTTAGATGCTTCTCAATTAATTATCAAAAGTGATTTTGAAGGTTAAATGGAAGCAAAAAGTAGTACTAACAGGCCAAAATGTGACTAGCATGGGACAAAAAGTACATAGAATTCACTAACTTGACCTATATGCATCTTATATATGTAATTGCGTCTAATTTAACCACACACACTATATTAATTTTTAAAAAAAAAATTATTCTTATATTAATTTGTGACTGTTTATTTCATCTTGCTTTAACCCACGATTGCTACTAAAACTTTACTAATTTGTTTTACTACTTTAGTTCATGCTCGTTTATATAACACCTACTTTTTCACCGCTTTGTGTCTCGTTTTATATAAACATGTCATTCCGTCCCATGCACATGATCACAAGAAGAATACACCACTAAGATCTACATTATTAGGTTTCATACAATCATACAATAAACAAATAGGAGGCTTAGCGCTAGCATGTTAATAAAGCAAAGAAACATAGATGAAAATCAAACAACCATAGACGATATTAAATGAACTAAATAAACCCTTACTTGCTTTAAAACAATCGAGTTGTGGAAGTACAATAGGGTTTTTAGTGCCCTTATAATGTCACAAAAGATGCTAATACGAATAGGGTTCGTATACCCTAATTTTTATTCTAAAGTTACAACACTCATAAACTTAATTTCGGTGTTTGGTTATATATAGGAAGAAAATCGATGCGACGCGTCGTGCTTTTATTCCGAGACGTCGTCCATGAAAGAGAATATTCTAGATAATGGGCTGGGTCGTGTACTCTGACGCCGTCGTGAGATCCAGTGACGCCGTCTTGGTCTTCGTTGTGACGGCGTCACGTTATATTGGTGACGCCGTCTCCAGCCACTGTAGAGAAATTCTTGAGCAATGTTGGAAGGTGGTTAGGTCCGTAGTTTTTGTTGGTTTCTTCTCCAAAATGTGCCACAAGTCTGTGTTAATTCTTCCAAATATTTCCAAATGCGGGAAATATGAAAAGGATTCTATTTAATTACTATTTTGGGCATATAATGCAAAGATTTTGGGGGTTTTTAAACGAACCGAAAAATGTATATAAATGACACTCATCAATCACCCCTACACTTGAGATTAGCTTGTCCTCGAAATCAAATGGGCTTTTTACCTAAACAATAACAATTGAGAGGTTGCCTTTATTTTCCGACTCTTTAAAAGTATTCAACACCTCAACCTTCTTAGGACCTCGTAAATTAACAGCACAATAAGTATTATACTGCATCCTCACATAGTGTTTGGGATTCTATCTTTCCACTTGGTTGTATAATAAAATTAAAAACATATGGGGGATACGGAAAATCAACTCTGTATTACTGTCATAGACATATAAATTACCATAGCTTGGTATAATGATCAAACGCTCCACGTAGGTTGTAAGTATGTATTCTATTACTATCTAAGAGGTCTTTTTTAAAGGGTTGTGGGGGCTGTTGGGTGCTAAGATAACATCTTAAAGGAAAACAGAAAGAAACGGATGGGGATACATTTGGGAGGCTTTGAGTGGATAGGGTTAGGCCTTTTTCTTTACCACGATACACTTTGGTTTGGTTGCTAAGCCAAGATCGGACGAAGTTATTCACTCTAACAACTCTTCATCAATCTCTCTTCTGTTTTCTTTTTTCATTTTTTATTTTATTGATTATTTGTGAATAACTAATTACATTCACATGGGGTTTATAATATGTACCCCTACACTTGAGCTTTTACATGCTCGATATTTATCATATAACTATGACCGTTATTGAGGTGGATCAACATAAACATGAAGTTCATGTGTGAAAACATATATGGGGGGTATTGACTAACTTTTCTTCCCATTTTTCGCGAAATAAATACTACCATGAATCCAATGTTCCCAAAACTGTACTTTACAAGGATAAAAGACTTAGAACCGTTATTTTTCTTTTGGTTCTTGTTCTTAAATTAATACAAACTCTCGGGTTTCACAATAAATGTACTAATAGTTAGTACATACAAGGTAGGCTAAGGCTTTTTGGGTCTATACGATTGTTTAAAAGTTGGACAATGCTTTTCATGAATAATCTTGAATACACCAAAAAATAATTACGGGAGGAACAGTTAAAAAAAAGATTTAGGCTCAAAGGGTTGTACTAGGGGCTATCTGCACTAATATATGTGCTCGGCAAGGTGTGGGATAGTTATGGTATGATCGGTTGTGACCATAATCAACAATTACAGGTTTAAAAATAGGTTAGTCTAATGCCTCTTATCAAGCAATACTAATAGTTACTATGCGGTCTCGGGATGCATAAACATAACAAGTTCTAGAATTTAATAACTAACGGTACATCTTATGAATTTACTAACACACAAAACATTCCAGTATAAAGGTGACAAGGCAATCATACATGGCCGTAAACGACGGCATAGATGATGCATGACTTCGCAGACTCAACCTTACTCGGAAGCAGGTGTTAAAGATAAAATCATATTGGGTTAACCAATGATGGGTCTCGAAATCGCGACAGAGCTAAGGGCGGAACCTCACATTGTGGGGGTGGAATTTGAGGGTTTTTGTGATAGTAATATCAGAAATCGTATCCATGAGATGCTATTCATACATGGTTTTGTTCGGTTATGGTGTATACTTTTTTTTTAATTTGGGTAAAGATACCTCGGATGCTTTGTTTCGTATATTCAAACAATACCCATCATTTTAAAGACAAAGCAAATGGAAAAATAAAAGGAATGTTTTTTAAGGTTATTTTCCCTACACTTAAGTTGACATCATAGTCTCACCCAAGTTTGCTAGAAGTACCCGTTAAGAACGAATTAAGGGAAATAAAAACACGGAAAAGAAACTAGTACTCCTAGTTTGCTCATGTATGAAGAAAGAAACACCAGCGATAACTGAGTTAATTCATCCTCAAGAATCATCTATTGAAATTCATAAGAACTTCAAAGCTTCGTCTCATCAAATAGTAACTAGTTATCAAAGACAAAAGACAACTACCAAGCATAAAATGCTGTGATAGAATATTTAATCCCGTGAACTTTAGGGTTTGACTCGATAGATAGGATGAAAGAATTGTTAAACTCATTAGGTTTTGCAGGTTTACAACAGAAGAATACATATTTTAAATGTTGTGCAAGTTTTACTTTCAAAAATAATTAAAAACTTTGAGTTTTCTGGACCTGGGCGTATGACGCCGTCAGGGTTGTTGTGACCCCGTCACAGGTGTCGTGGTGACGGCGTCGCGTGTAAATCGTGACGCCCGTACCTTTTTAGTATCCCCCTACGTTCTTAGTGAAAACAAAAATTTTGTTTTTGATGAAAAATTCCTGCTATTTAATCATATCGGATCTGAAAACTGACGCGAAAATATCTAAACAATTTATTTATTATGCTTGAACTTGGCTCAAAAGCCGGATAAATTCCCCTACACTTATTATTTGCAAAATACCTTTGATTGAAATTAAGACGAGGTTAAAGACAAACAAAGCATGATTACAAGATAGTTCAAACATAATAAAACAAACTATAAAGAATTAAAACACACATGACACTAATTAAACTAATTCATTATAGAAATATTCAGAACATGAGTCAAATTATTCAAGCCCTAGGAACTATTATAAACCATAAGTGTGTTGAATGACAAGCGATGAAAATAACAATAGAATGAAACAAGAGTGATCAAGAAGAGCCATCTTGAGGAGGGTAGGGGCAGTATGTGTAGCCGGGAGGCATGTGTCCCTGATAGCCATAAGGAGGGTAGTCGGCTTCAAACCCAGGAAATGGATCAATCTGGAGGTGTGGCTCAAGGTTGTCGCAGTCGGAAATGTGCTGGAACTGGTGCGAACGGTTTGTTGATCAATATCCAGTTAGCTCGGTTCTTCTGGCTGCCCCCTCAAGCGTCAATCCTTCCCCAATCGGCTATTGCTGATCCTATCCAAGCGAGTTTGGCGGACTCCTGTAATTCACTTAGCTTCATGGCGGTAGATGTCGCGGAGCCCCATTCCTTCGTTTCTCCCTCTCCATCGCCCTTCCTCATCATCTCCTCCACCCTCCTACGTAACTTTCTAGTAGCTGTGCCAACAAACACTCACCCCTAGTGGTAGTTCCATGATTAACCTAATCTTAATCAAATCGTTTTTCTATAAACATTAGGATGTGTTTACGGCTTCATCACATTATTACAATTTATTGAGTTGAGCAAACCAAAAGGACAAGAGCTATCATTGTCACAAATCATCCCCAGAAAATCACTCTTTTCCTTACGTCTTTAGGGTATTTAGGATGCCAATTCGGGACATTGCAAAACATCCATTACTCGAAGATGCATAGAGATAGAATTGATCAATTTCGGGTGATACGCTGGGGTGGTTTCTTTCCTTCCCGTGATGGTCCATTGTGAGGCAATCGATGGAGTAAGCTGATCCTTGGATTCCTAATAGTGATTTTTTGCTTTTGTGATTCCCCACATTATACCCGCCATCACCAATAGTAGGCCAAAACAGATGAGTAAAATAAGTGGCATTTACCGTTTCTGCATTTCTCAAACCACTAAGTATTGTAGCATCTCTAGATTCCCTCTCGGAGTATAAAAACAAACCCTCCCTCAAATCAGAAGGGGCAATTTTCCTTTTCACTCCTCCCAACCTAACGTGACACCTATGTGTAGAGCGTCATACTACAATAGGCCTGCAACAAAACCCAAATTGAGGCAAAGAATTCACCGGAGCACAGCTCGCGGAAAATAGGCACGTTGATTGGAAAAGGTTTGTCATTAATGTGGGAGAAGGAATCCGTTGTTGACTGGAGTCAAAGACTGACTTGTGTGTGTAAGACCCTTTTGTTATGAGTAGAGAATTCCCAATCCACAACACCCCCGGATGTATAGGTTAGCGCCGGACGGAGGTTGTTGTAGTTCATTTGATGAATCTTCGTTATCGAACATCCAAAACTTCGCGAACTTTTTATTCCGTGTATTCATCACGATATGGGAGCGTACCGCTAGTACTCTAGCTCTTTTGATATGGCTATATTGAAGTTAGAACAGGGATACTAAGAGGAGTTAGACGCGTTGAATGAAAACAAAGCTGAATATTGTTCACGATAGTGGCCAAACGGCGTCGCGGGTAAATGTGACACCCATTCGAGGGTCTGTTTCAAAAAAATTTTTTGCCGAGCAGAAGAAAAACTAAGCTTTTTTCCGATTAACATGTGCCAAACACCCTTAAGCATCGGCACCGTAGAAAACTCGCTTCTGAAAAATTAAAGTCATCCATTCTAATTTCGAAGTTGTTTTTTGGCAAAAAAGCATTGATTTGGATTGACTCACAATACTTAAGGTAACAACAAAACTACTTGACGATTGGTGTCCATTATTCCTAATTTCTATCAATTAGGTGTGAATAAAACTAGGAAATCAAATCACTAGAGTGGGTATTAAAATTGATTGAATGATATAATCGCGAGAGTCGAGAAGAGTGTATTTACTAAAAATTTCATTGTATTAAGGATGACGATCGTAGAATGGTAGAAATAGATTTGGGGGCTTGTATAGGTGGTTGGTGCGGCTTGTTTGGTGGTTGGTGAGCTGTTGTTTTTGTGGGTGTGAAGGAGAAAGAGGGAATTGTTGATGGATTTTTATTTTTACAATCTTTTTGTTTACGCTTCACGGATCGTGTGACGACGTCATGTTATTAATCGTGACGCGTCACGGGCGATTTTTTAGTTTTGGAGCCCTTATTAGTTTTCAGGGATTTCAAATTGCGCAAACCCATTGACTTTCTATTCAAGGAAAGGATCCGTGTCTTTCCTCCCGGATCGAAACACATGGGTGGCTATATCTAAATGTAAATGAGCAGTGGGAAGAGGGGTCACGTTCAATGCGGTCGTTATTCATGAAGGGGGATGCTTTTGAGTAGGTGGTTGAATGGTTGGTGAATTGCTCGGGTTGTAATGGGACTGATTAGCCCTCTTTCCAGGCTTAAACCCAAAGATATTATTCTGAGCTTGAGATGGATTCGAGGGTATTAACCGGACGTATCTTACACATAGATGACTCGCGGGAGTAGGAAATGTTTTCTTCTCGAGGTTTTCAAAGAAGTGTTATGTTTAATAATGTTCTCCACAGGACTGGTTGTCTGGATACTTTGTGATTTTCTTAAATTTTTCGAGGTTTCCTTTATCGCTTCCTTTAGTCTGATGCCCTTCGATACCTGAGAGTGTATTTACATGAATTCATCTGTATATGTCTTGCATAGTAATTTTTCAGTTGTCTGATCTTTCTTCTTGTTCGTAGATGAAGTTTCTTCACAATGTGCTCAAAATTCTTCTTGTCCCGATGGCACAGTCGGGTGGTCGATTACCTTTCGTTGGTTGTTAACGAGGAATACGCTTTCGCTTTTCCCATTAACGAGACTGCGTTCTTCATAAGTGTATGACTTTATGCTCATGTTTCATGTAAATTGCTTGACTTCGGGTGTTTTGTAATTAGGCCTCCTTTTTCGAGGTGAAGGCATCATTCACTTCATTCTCATATTGGGCAGCCTTTCTGATAGTATCCCAAGCTTTGTCTGGCCTTAGTTTTCTAAGCCTTTCGCCCGCTGCGTAGTCAATGCTCTCCTGAGTGGTGCAGTCGACATGATCGTAAAAGATTTGGACTTGGAGCCAAAGATCGATGCCATGATGAGGGACTTTTTAGTTATGTAATTTGAAACAGAGTCCATGCTTCGGATAAAGATTCTCCATGGAATGTTTGATTGGAACATCAAGGATATCGTTGAGAGTTTTATCGGTTCTTCCCGATGAAAGAACTTGACCAAGGAATCGGGTAGTAAGATCATCCATGGTGGTGATGGATCTGCTTGGAAGGCGTTCAAGCCAATGCTAGTTTGATCTCCGTAGGGAAAATTGAAAATAAACGCATACGCGTTCTACCCGCTATTGTCTTGTCTAAGGTCAAGTGAGATGATATCATAAGTTTAAGAAAATCCTTGGGTGCTTGATTAGGATCCTCGGCCGAAGTCCATGGAAATGAGCATCCGTTTGCACCAACCGTATGGTGTCGAATCGATGAGTCCACGTTGTTCATAGGGGGGAGCTCGATGGTATTCCTATAGACCTGTGTTGGTTTTAGTGTTAGTCTCCTTAGAGTACGGATAGGATTCTAGTACTCCCATGGTGGTTCGACGACGGATATGGGTTACAAAACAAAGCACATGAAAGATAGTTGACTGCAGAAAGTAATATGCGGAAATTAAATTCCTACTTAAATGGATTCAAGCGAGTAGTAACTAAGTCTAAAACTATGATCAGAACCTAAACTATTCCCCCTGGCATGCGGCTACGGCGCCAAATAACTTAATGCGGTAGTCGTTAAGGACTTTAACGAAGTTTTACAACCTCCTAGGAGAGCACCTAAATCGTTGTAGTTGTCAGTATATTGCAAGCTCGGAGGGGTTGTTATCGTTCACTCGGGGAATAGGTTGGGAAGGCTTGATCACGGTCTAACAGAATTTACGGGGTTGTGAGGAGATTATTCTTTGTGTTTTTTATTTTATGTAAGCGATGTAAAAGCATTTTATTTGGAGAGGTGGTTGGTTTTAGCTTTTAAAACTAAATATAAATCTAAACTACTGGTGATAACATAAGAAAAAGAATGGGTGTATTTAATCATGTTTTACTCCCTAATTGCTTTTCTTAGTGTTGTTGCTTTGTCACCATTGTGATGATATGTTGTACTATTTCCAAAGTCTTTGAACGAATTACACGAACCCGCCGTTATCTTAGTTCTTTACGCTAGAGCAACACACAAGTAAGGTAGTATGAAGACTATTACAAGGCCCCTAGGAGTACACTAAGTGCATGTGAAATATATTAAGAGTGGATCAACCATATTAGGGGGCAAGGTAGTATGAAAGAACTGTTATCGATGGTATCTTTTTCACAATCATGTTTTCCTAGACATATCAACACACTGGCGCAGACAAAAAGTGGTTTTTCTTAAGACCTGTGTGCATGCCACATCCATCTCAAAAGAAGCAACACCACTAAGATCTACATTCTAGGTTTCATACAATCATAAATAAACACAATCGGGAATGGCTTAGCCTACTATATAATAAAGCATAACCATAGATGAATAAAACAACCACTAGACATATTGAATGTATTAAATAAACCTTAATTGGATTAAACATTGAGTTGGAGGAAGTACAATTTCGGTTTTTAGCCCTAAAATCGTTCCCCTAACAGCTGCTTAAAACGAACTAGGGTTGTACCCTCTTTTTATTCTAATGTTAACACACTTAAAACCCTAATTTCGGGTTTGTATATATAGGAAAAATGTTTTATTGCGACTGGCGTCCGCGTTTTATTCGTGACGCCGTCATGAAAGAGAATATTCTAGATAATGGGCTGGGTCGTGTACTTTGACGCCGTCGTAAGATCCAGTGATGCCGTATTGGTCTTCGTTGTGACGGCGTCATGTTATATTGGTGACGCCGTCTCCAGCCACTATAGAGAAATTCTTGAGCTAATGCTTGGTGTAGGTCCGTAGTCTGGTTCGTTTCTTCTCCAAAAATGAGCCTAAGTCAGTGTAATTCTTCCAATTGCCGAAATACCTGAAAAAGAAATGATTAAGTACTATTTCTGGGCATTAATGCACGATCTTAGGGGTTTGCGCGTCTCTCACCCTGAAAAAGTGTATAAAATGACCCTCTCCATCAGCTTACGGAATGCTAATACATTAGACACACAAGAACGTTACGTAATATAAAACGATAACAATTGATGTTTAACAACGTCGCAAAAATGTTTAAATTAGTTTAAAAAATATTTAATCTCCCCCCCGCCCCTCGATTGCTTATTCCTTAAGGTGCTTAATCTTACTCCATATTTTATAATAACTTTAAGTCGATGTTATTATACTAGGCTTTCCTAATTAATGTAATCATAATTTTTTTAGTTTCATTTGATTTTATGTAGCCTTGTGTGTGACGGAAGCAATTGAAGAAAGATGCAACACCTAAAAATTGAAGCTCTCTAATAAAACACATGGTTTGATAATATTGCTATAAATACTGATTAATGGCTAAGGGGGTCTTTGCTCTGTTTATTTTTTATACGTGTTTGAAATCGTGAAAAGCGCATCCTTATAGTATTATAAATAAAACAACTCTATACATGGTTAAGTATAAATTAAACTCAGTTTGATATTACTATTGCAACAAACAATCTCATTTTTGTTTTAAAATTAATAATATGTAAAAGTTTAATCATCTTTTCTTTGCTAACTAGAAATACTTAGACAAAAAAAAGAATAGAGTTTGAAATATCAAAAGAACAAGAGAAGTTAAAATATAAGAGGGAATGGTTATTGGATTTATCCACATCGTTTGAAAGAAAACTTCCAAGAGAAAAAAAGCTTTATAGAAGCAAAGCCCCCACCCTATTTTAAAAATTAGTTAAGCTTTAGGTGTTATTAAACATTAATATTGTGTTCTTAAACAATATTTGTCGAACTTATAAGTTATATATTAACTTTAGTTTGAGCATTAGAACAATTTTTATAATTGTAAATGAGCTTTCGAGCTCGAGCTTAAGTTAATAAGCGAGCCTATCAAGCTCGATCTTTTATACGAGCATCTTAAGCCTGAAAGTTAATTTATTGTAAGAGTACAAAAAAAGTAAAATATCTTAAACGAGCTTCGAGCTCGAGCTCAAACAACAAAAAAATATTCGAGCTCGAGCTCGAGCCAATTTATAAAAGTTTATTCGAGCTCGAGCCAAGTAGTTAATAAACGAGCCTAGCTCGTTTAGGCCAAAACTCGACTCGGCTCGGATCGTTTACACCCATAATTTTTACTTCTTTTTTTTCACCTTGAAATAATTCCGTTAAGCATATATGAACGTAGTCATTAAGCAACGGTCAAAACATCCAAATTCTTTATAAATTTGATTGTCTTTATGTTTATCTTTCACTATTTTACTGATACAAACAAAACAAATATTACGGTTTTCGTATTTGAAAAGTAGCCGTTACGTAACGGTCAAATTTTCCAAATCCTTTATAAATTTGATTATTTTGATGCCATTTTGTTATCCTCTTGTTACATATATCTTTCCTAATTTTATTAGTTATTGTTATCCGTTTAGTACTTTCAGTCACTTACATTTCACATATCTAGTTAGCGTTTCATGGGAATGATGTTGTCTTTCGTTGGACATTTCTGTCTCCATAATTTTCAACCTCCAGATATATGTTTTATGAATAATGATGTTGATAGCAATCATTTGATGGCCAAGAAAGTCTCTAAAGAAATCGGTGAGCATAAAGTTTTCCTAGTTTTGTATAATGTTAGATCGATGTTTAAAAACTACCATTTTGAGCTATAAATGTATTACACCCGAACAAATATTATGTTTATATCACATCTTATTGCTTGTGTGTATGTGCTTTCTTATTTATATTTGCTTTTTGTATCATGTACCTAGCCTCTTCCACTATCCCGCCGCTGAATCAAAAGGAGTATATAGCTTCCATACCTACTCAAGTCGAAAACTATTTGCTTGAGAACTCTGGATACGCCAAATTCATCATGGATCGGTTGAAGACTCATATTGACTTCTTGTGATTGCTAGGAGTTGACGTGGTACTCAAAATACTTATGTGTTTGCATGATCTCCCTGACATCATCCATGCATCTGCTGTGTCTCAATACTGTCGAAATTTTGAAAGAGAAGGGAGAAAGGATTGCAAATTGGAGGGTTCCAACGGAGGTCGCAAAAATTGTTAAACAAAAACTGAAATTAATGGAGTCCGAGAAATTGTTGGGCTCTATATACGGGATTCAAGTGGGCGATACATTCAGATATAGGTCACAACTTCAAATGGTTGGACTTCATTGCCAACCCGAAGTAGGTATAGATTATACCAAGATTAACGGAAAAAACTTGGCTATAAGCATAGTTGACTCTCATCGTTACTCAAACGAAAGCATATCTTGTGATATGATGATTTATTCTGCTCAAGGCGGGCTTGTGATCGTAAATCAACGGCTACTTTTTCAAACTGGCTTTTCAAATATCTCTACTACTTTATAAAGCATTTTGCCAATTTTTAAAATTAGAAGTACTTAAAATTTTAAGTAAAAAATATTACCTCTTTAGGAAAGTTTATGCATACATATTTAAAAAAAAGTAACAGCCTAATAAGTTAAACATTAATATTAAAGATTGTAACTGCTAACAATTTTAATGCCCATTTTTATTTTAATAACATTTACGAAAGCAAATGTAACTGTTGTTCCACTATTTCTAAGCTACATTTTTTTTCACTATATAAACAACAACTCTAACCAGAATCAATTTTTAACTCTCTCTCCTTCATTTAACAAGCTCTTTTATTGTCTCTCTTTCTTGCCTTTTCTCTTCTCCTCTGTTCACACTCCGGCAAGCAGTAGCCGATCCTTAAGATCCGGCGACCTCCTCCAAAAATAAATAGGGAATTTATATTAAGTTTATCATATTACCCTCACTTGATGTTATTATTACAAACTTTAAAGAAGTTAAAAATTAATTGGTTAAGGGTAAAACTGTCATTGTACAAAAATAAGAGAGAGAAAGCTGTAATGATGATGTTTTTCTTAAACTACATGTTTTTTGTCGGTGAACTATAATTATGGGACGGAGGGAGTAATGCATTTAAAATTTTGAAGACAAAAAAAACACAAAAGAAGTATTTTTTTCAAGAAAATTAAAGTTAAGGCTATATTTACAACTATTTAATGCATAATATATAAAATCAACATATATAATTAATGATATTATTAAAATATCATCTTACTCAAAAATACAATTAATATACCACATGACACAAACAATAACAAACAATAATGCATAGATCATTTTTTTCTTTTTAAAAACCTCATTAAATAAAATATACAAATCATTAATGATTTAAAATACTTTCTCACTCAAAAATACAATTAATGTACCACATGCAAAACAATAATGCATAAATCATTTTTTTTAAAACACACACAAAATAAAATTTACAATTACTAAAAAAATACAATTAATATACCATATGCTACAATAATGCATAAATCATATGATCATTTCTTTTCCTCTTTAAAACACAATTAAATGAAATTTACAATTCATGATATTTTTAAATGCCCCTCGCTCAAAAGTATACTTAATATACCACATGATACAAAATGTTAATGCATAAATCATCTTATTTTTTTCTTCTTTAAATTTACAAATCATTAAGCGGGTCATAGAAACCAATCTTTTATGTAGTTAGACACCTTTTTCGACCATGCAACAGACCACTATTTACGACCACAACTTAGCAATATAGACACCGCCAGATGATGCTAAAACCGTTACTCTCTATGTTTAAATGTTATATAATATTACACGTCCAAAACAACTAGCAATAGTGGTGACCACCATTTTCGTATCATCGTTGCACCGTGATGCATGAACGTCTGCCCTTTTTTTTATTAAATAGTGTGCGGTAAAGTTATTCCCTAAAGTTATCGACATGCGTAAAGTTAGCATCATGAGAAACATATAATCGCTTAACAAAAGTTTTGATTACAAAGTGTTCGCCGTCGTAACGCACGAGTAACTGCTATAAAAGCTTTTTATAATGTTACTTAATTCATAATAAAAAACAAGCTAATTTCCCGCTAATAACCTTTGTCAGTATCTATATTTTCTTTGATTCTTTGGAACTTGTTTCTATGCATTACAAAAACTACCCTCACTTTAAAAAAATTACGAAATTCCCCCTCTCCCACTAACGGCTGTTAATTAACGACCGTTATTTTTTTTAACAACTTATGAAAAGTCCTTGGGGTCAATCGTTACTTAACGAACGTTAAGTAACGACAGTCCTCACTTTAAAAAAATTAAAAAATTCCCCCTTCCCCACTAACGACTGTTAAGTAATGACCGTTATATTTTTTTCTAGCAATTAACTTTTTTCAACAACTTACAAAAATAGTCCTTGGAGTCGGTCGTTACTTAACGAACGTTAAGTAACGACCGTCCTCACTTTTAAAAAATTACGAAATTCCCTCTCCCCCACTAACGGTTGTTAAGTAACGACCGTTATTTTTTTTTAATTTACGAAAATAGTCCGTCGGTCGGTCGTTACATAACGAACGTTAAGTAACGACCGTTTGTCCTTTGCGCCCCGCGGCGAAGCGCGGGTAACCCAACTCGTTATAATTATTGAAGTATTAGTTGGTTTTTGTAATTTTTCGTACGTTTAAGAAATATGAATTTTTTTGTAAGAATTTATTAAAGTTACATAATCTGTGTAAATTTTGAGGTTCGAGTACTTTTGACTATATATCGTTATTTTTACACCTTTTTTTAATTTATTAAAATAAATGTTTTAATTTGGGATACATAACCAGGCGAAAGATCGTAAACCGGATATTATTACACTTAAACACGATCTCCTTCTGTGTGAAGGTTACCTACACTACTACAAAAAAGGACATAGAGCCCGGTTGAAAAGGGGCATAAAGCCCGGTTTTGAAGAGGGGGTCAAAGGGGAGGGGACTCTATTCGGAAGGCAAATAGAGCCCGGTTTTAAAAACGGGCTCTATTACCTAATTATAGAGCCCGGTTTCATATCAGAAAACATGGCTCTATGAAACAAAAAAAATTAAAAAAAAAAATAATTCCAGATATGAAATCAAATTCCTTTAGGCAAAATGAACATTCTATTGATTCAGATAAAGGAGATTGACTCATATTACAACTTAATTTCTATTGATACATTGAGATTAAT
Organism: Tanacetum coccineum; assembly: GCA_026074375.1. Lineage (NCBI taxonomy): Eukaryota > Viridiplantae > Streptophyta > Magnoliopsida > Asterales > Asteraceae > Tanacetum > Tanacetum coccineum. The sequence goes on from BQNB010064825.1 coordinate 33,171, forward strand.
TTTGCCACTGCTCTCGCAAACAACACATCTCAAAAAGCTACAAGCTAACATAATTGACTACTTGAACGAAAATGAATGTGAAAAATACACTATTGCATTACTGTGATGTCTTGAGTAACCTGACCAAAAGATATGGGGTTGATGAAGTTTATGGTCTCTATATTTGAGAAGCACGCCAGATGACAAATACATAGTAAGTCTTGACTTTGACCATCCAACCACATCGACCACCTGCAGAAACTAGAACAAGTTTAGTTTACCTTCTGCTCTTTAAATACATAATGTATATATAAAGCATGAACATGTTGGTCATTACAAACATTACAACCTGCGTGTATATATGACTATAGAGTACTGAAGATATCACTACAAACCATCACCAGACCGTTTCTTAGAACCAGAGTAATCACGTTTGCTAGATTTAATGATGAAGAATATGCTAGAAGCTCTTCTATCCGTTTGTTGAGAGAACCTACAAATGTTGATTGAACAATACTACCTCTTGAACTCGTGAGTCTCCCTTTAATAAAGTGGCATTGTAGTATTATTTACTAAAGCAACAAAATTGTGGCAAAAGCTAAATATTTATTTACTAATATCATGGAAATCAAAGAAATAAATTTTATGATATATATACCCGTAAAAGTGCAAGTCTATCTTTACTCACACTCAAATAGCACTTCATAACTTTTGGAAATCAATATCAGATCTGCAAAAATATATGCTCATGCTGGCACCTAAAAGCTTGTAACGAATAAAAGAGCCTAATTTAATCAACAAATTACTTCTTCTTACTAGATAACATAAACAGTCAATTCAACTCTTACTATCTGAAACATATGGTACACCAGTTGGATATACCTTGTCCTGAAACAAGAACATATTTCAGCTAATCATACCATAAATATAAACTGTATACATACTTGATGTTCCATGAATGATCACAGCAGCGAGCACCAAAAGCAATCAAGCTCGGATCCGATGAGAAGGTACTGACCCTTAACATGGTATCTAGGATCCTTAAGAGAAGGGCAAATTGCACACAGCAGGAACATACTTTTAAAAGATTCCTACTTATGGGAATGGATTTTTGGTATCAATGTTTGAGGGATGTTATAAGTTTATAATCAGCCACACAGGTATATGCAAATTACATAAGGTTGCATCAACTAAAGTAATCACTAATCACCCTAGGTATGGTATCTAACATCCTCAAAAAGAACTAAGAAAAACTCATTCTTAAACATTTCTAATATGAGACTATATAGTAATAGAAGACAGCATATAACAAATTCTCACATAGCAAGTATTTAAACAATACAAAATGAGTTTATAGAAAGATAAAAATCTTACATTAAAAGAGCAGCCGATGACTATACAACAAGAATATTGAAGACACCATAACTCAATGTTGTAATGAGACTTGATACCATAACTTTTAGTTTTCTTCACGGAACCACAAATAACCCATCCATCCTGAAAATATTAATACTTGAATCAAATACAGTTCAAAATAATTAAAACAGAAATCTGAATAAATCCAATATACACCTCTCCACATTTACTAGGAGCGATTTTCCTTAACTTAGTTTAGGTTTAGTTTGTGCAATGTTGGTATGTAGAATGATTGGCATAACTACTTTTGTGAAACTTCCAGGAATTCGCTAGTCCATTGGTTTCGGCTTTGACAAAAGATCAGAAACCATGGTTGTTACCCAAGAAAATATAATGCTATTTTAAACAACATCGTCCGAAAAATTCATGACAATCTAATAGCTTTAGGATTATTATTTATTAAATATAATTTTTAAATATATGAAGTAAGGTTAAAAATGAGTAACAGATGGGTGAATGGAAGAGTGATGGTTCTGACCTATTTGCTAAGAGACGGTTTTACGTGAGGAGGTTTACATGTCATTAATGCTTGAAAGTGCAACATGATTGTTGATTATTTGTCTAGTCTTACACGATTGATGATGATTGAAATGCTT